>OFHS01000022.1:4199-87238 GCA_900245855.1 Calvadosia cruxmelitensis | reverse complement strand
GAGGTGATATTAACCGAGTAAAATAAGAGAAAAGCTTAGGGACTGGCAAGTGGAATTTCACTTTCCGTGACAATAACCGAGGCGTGATTATATCCGAGGTGATATTAACCGAGTTATACTGTACTGCAGTATTAAGTCATAATAATCAGAGCCTCTCTTCCATACCGATCGTCTTATCATTGAACAGTTTTGGATATCCTCTGTTTGGATATTTCCCGCGCAATTGCCAGACGTCGAAGAAGGGCTTCCAGTCGATGTAGGAGATGACATTGTTCATATCGTAATCGTCAAAGACCTTGGCGCCAAGGAAACTGGGCCGCACTGCAACCAACGGCAACAGGGACACACAGTCAAACTGACAGATGCGACATAATAAGGAATGTACATCACGTGACATTGATCATGTGGTCTCTACCTGGTGTGTACGATTGCCAGTCGAGGGTGAGTTTTTTCGAGCGTGCCTTCACCAGTGACAAGTATCGTCGATCCTACGACGGAAAGACAATGAAAATGCAACAACACATGGTAATAACACATCTTACAATGCATCATGAACATGACGTGAACTAGAAGAGACAACCCAGCAAGCACAAGACGTCCCATGAACGCTCTCATGACGTTTGGACGTCGCGCTGGTACGTCGTAAAGACGTCTTATGTTGACTGGGAAGTACCTTTAACGTGTCGTAGTGGTCCTCTCTGATCTCAGCGTATTCCTCGTTGACGTCATCCATGAAATCTTCCATCGCATCGTCGTCAATCAAGCTCCCTACCTGGCAACGACGTTCAAAGGACACATAATTATAGTTCGGTCTGTGGTTCAATCTAATCACTCAGAAAACGCAAACATTGGAAGACGACGATCATGTCTCACCACGACGACACTCTTGGAAGCATCTAGCACGTGCACGGTGGGTTGGCTGTAGCGAGGGGCGATCTTGACAGCTGTATGCATCCTGGATATGATAACAGGGCTCGTTATGTAACAGACAGACGGACGGACAGACAGAAAGACAGAGTAAGTGTCTATATTTGAACAAAGTTTCAAATAAGGAATTCACAAATAGAAGGCAGGAGTAACCTGACAGACAGACAGACAGACAAACCGAAATACATACAGACAGACAGACGGCCAGACAGACAAACAGACATAAAGAAGGAGTAAGTGTCTATAGCTGAATAGATTTCAAATAAGGAATTCGCACATGGAAGGCAGGATTAACCTGACGGATAGACAGACAGGCAGGCATGAGCATCGTCATAATTACTTTGAGGTTGTGGCACCCCCAATCAGCAGCGGTAGCTTGAAGCCTTTTCGTTCCATTTCCTTCGCCACGTGGATCATCTCGTCAAGCGAGGGCGTGATGAGACCAGACAAACCAATGATATCTACAAACAGTACACGATTGTAAATTAGACATTACAAACACCTGTGTGCTGCCCGATCGATATGGAACGACACTGTAGCCAACGGCTCAAATGCATCATGCAGGAACCCTGACCTGCCTTCTCCTCGATGGCGGTTTTCAGGATCTTCTCGCAGGGTGTCATCACACCAAGATCAATGACCCTGTCACATCACAAACAAAGTGACAGAATGACACATCGGGATATAACGCCAGATTCAGAGCAACAGATGGGCAAGATCGAATGAGGGGACAACCAACCTGTAATTGTTGCAGCCAAGAACCACACCCACAATGTTCTTCCCGATGTCATGAACGTCACCTTTGACAGTTGCCAAGACAACTGTACCGTTGAATGGCGACTGCAAGAAAAAAATCAGAAAAGGTACAGCAGTCAGACCTGTATTAGCGGCCACCTCTATAGAGCAGCCACTCTTCATAACCCCCAAACGACACTTTCTAATGAAGTCAACCTGAATAAAAAGGCCACATGTCTACGAAGGTCATTTTCCTTAGGTCCAAAAGGTGACCATTATAGACAGGCTTCAATGTATATCACACCAAATTAATTACGTCTTAGGCGTATGGTTCTGAGTGGAATGCCCTCATACTTCCTCTTCCTGCTCCAATCCCTCGGCCAGTCGAGCCGCGTTCTTGGCCTCTCTTTCAGCCTCCATGAACGGAATTAAATAGCCAACGGCCTTCTTCATAACACGAGCTGATTTGATGACCTAGCAACACAACGAGGACAGTTAAAATCACAAGAGATAAATTAGTCTGGCGACGCGTCATCTCCGTTGCGTCATGCTCACCTGAGGTAGAAACATCTTGCCAGCCCCGAAGAGGTCGCCAACAATACCCATGCCCTGTAAAGATGTTCACACGATTCAGCTTAGCCACAATGGATACCGTCAACAGAGTGAAATCCCGTAGACAGAACACAGATTTCCTGACAAATCAACGGAATCATTGAATGCATGTAGACGAGTCTACAGTGTGATGGGAGCAAGCATTTTCCCGTCAAATCACGCGGTTCTATTGCTGAGTGTATGCTTTTCGCACAGCTTTGAGATGATGTGGCTAGCGACGACGGGTTTGCTCTTAGAATCACCTTCATGAGCGGTCCCTCGATGATGTTCAGAGGTCGTGGGTATCTATCGATGTTTTCTCTGGCTTCTGCTACGTCGTCGACGATGTAAGTGTCTATGCCCTAGAAAAACAAACCATTTCAAATGTAACCAACGAATGAATAGTACCATATTATTATAACTGTCAAGCAGGATACGCCCGCGCTACATGGGAGCACTGTTGACCTTGACTAGTGAGTGTTCGATCCTTCCTTCGACCTCGTCTTGACGCCACTCATCACTGACGGTTATTCTCTTTCCTTGCGCTTTGACCGTCTGAGGAAACAACGAAGGATAAGTTAACAAATCATCACTTGCTGCGACCTGGTTGCGACGGATTGCACACAGGGACGCCGCATAGCCGCTTTCGTAGCCACAGCTCTCTAACCTGGGCGTATTCCAGCATTTTTTCCGTCGCCATTGGATCGCGATTGAAGATCAGATCTTCGCAGAGCTTGAGCAGGTCCTTGGGGATGTCATCGTAGAGGGGCAGAGCGCCAGCATTGACGATGGCCATGTCAAGTCCTTTCTAAGAAAATCAACAACGAAAAAGAGCGACGGTTAGTGGCACATCAAAGATCCCGATCAGTAAAGAAATGCGTCGCCGTTCAGTTGTTGTCTAACCTTTATGGCATGATAGAGGAACACGCTGTGAATTGCCTCGCGGACCACGCCCAACCCGCGGAAGGAGAACGACAAATTCGATAGACCACCACTCGTCCTCGCTCCAGGGCACAATCGCTGCAAAAGACAAACACACGCCACGCTAGACCATCACCGCATCAATCAACACTTATCAGGCATTGTCAGGCATATGGGATGGGAATGGCGTGCAGCAGTCTGACCTTTATCTGTTCGACGGCTTCCAAGAAATAAATGGCGTAGTTGCTGTGCTCCTCCATGCCAGTGGCGATAGTCAGGATGTTGGGATCGAAGATGATGTCACTTGGGTCAATATTGGCCCGCTCCGTAAGGACGCGATACGAACGCACGCAAATCTCCACCTTGCGTTCTACGTCAGCCGCCTGTTGATCAACGTAACATAGCAACAGCGGACGACATCATAAACAGTCCGTGCAGACGATCGTTTGAAGGAGGAATGGTGACTACCTGTCCCTCTTCGTCAAATGCCATGACAACAACAGCCGCGCCGTATTTCTGAATGGTCCTTGCTTTGGCAATGAAGTCCTCTTCGCCGCCCTTCAAGCTGATGCTGTTCACGATGCATTTGCCTTGAGCACACTTCAAGCCCGCCTCGATGACGGCAAAATTGGACGAGTCGATGCATAATGGCACCTGGCAACAAAACACAAGCCACAATAAGTGACGCACCCGGGAAAAGATAGTCAACCCTGCCTTAAACGGCCAGCCAAGGGATAAGCAAAGAGCGGTCTCTCGACAGAGGGGGTCGTTAAGGCAGGTTTGACGTCCACTTTTTATAAAGGGCGAGCTTGATCTCAAATCGACAAGCAAGCGTACCTTGGATATCTCCGGCTCCGATCCAATCAAATTGAGGAATTTGGGCATGCACGCAGTCCCGTCCAACATCCCTTCGTCCATGTTAATGTCGAGGACCTGGGCCCCTAGCTCAACCTGTTGCTTAGCAACAGCCAACGCATCCTTGACGTCGACGAATCAAAACACGTTTAAGAACTGTCTGCCAGTGAGTGACTTGAAACCGAGTTCATCGATCGTCTCGGAGAGTGGCTCACCTCGAACTTGCCAGCCTTGATGAGATTGCAAAAGCGACGCGAGCCAGCCACGTTGCATCGTTCCCCAATGTTGACGAAAAGAGAGCTGGGATTGATAACCCTCGGTTCCAGGCCAGCAAGTAGCAAGGCCTGGTGATAAATATCCGTCGGAGGCACTCTGGGTTTGTGTCTCTTCACCGCTTTAGCTATAGCCCTGTTGCAAATCAACACACACAGCATTAGACCACAAACAGTAAACACACACAAAACGCAAAGCAAACCCGTCGTGACCAACCAACCGAATGTGCTCTGGAGTGGTGCCACAGCAGCCTCCGACGACGTTTAAGAGGCCATCTCTTGCGAAGGACTGAAACATGAAACAAGTGGACAACATCAGAAGAACGTTCGTATCTGACACTGCTATGAGATTATCCCAAATGCCAACGGGATTCCAAATACAACATCGTATACCTCAATAGTCTGTGCCATGGTCTCTGGAGATTCATCGTACTCTCCGAACGTATTAGGCAGCCCTGATCAGCACAGCAACAGAAACATTATGTCAACACACTAGATACTGCCAATGAACAACGGTCAAAGGGTACCTACAAACCTGCATTTGGATAGCAAAGAACGAATCCGGTGTAGCAGTCTCCTACGGCCTCGATGAAAGGTCTCATTTCGGTAGCACCAAGGGCACAATTCAAACCGAGACTGCAAAGAATACGAGATCAAATCACTACAACACTGAAACGAGGAAGCCTCGCATTGCGACGAAAGACGGTTACATCATTCCAATACCACAATGGACGAGCGTGCTGGACACTGATGACAAAGGCTTCTGTCGTTTGACCAGACAGGGTGCGTCCGCTCTTGTCAACGATTGTACCAGACACCTGAATCGATAGAGGGAAGGGAAGCATCACAGGAGCTCGTTTCACATCCCTGACACATCGGCAGTCGTACTAAGCCACATGAGTTCACATTTTGAGTCGTCGTATAAACTAATCAGTCAAGCGACGGCCGATTAATAGGGGAACTTACGAAAACGGGGACACGCCTCAATGTCTCTTCAAACAGCGTCTCGATGGCAAACAGAGCAGCCTGTAAACGGCAACACCCATTAAAACATGAGAACATGACAGACTTCAAACCAGTTCAACGAACTATTTCCTCTTTAGGTTGATTTGTATAGATGTATTGGAGGAGATTGCTACTATAATAGAAAGTGTCATTTTTGGGTCATGAAGAGAGTGGTCTTTATACACAGGTGGTTGCTCTATAGAGGTGGTCGCTAATACAGGTTTGACTGTATATGTATGTGAGCGAATGAGTCGTTATCTTTTTGTATGTTGTGAGATCAAAATAGAACACTTGTATTGATCAGAGACATGGCTATAGCAGCCCCTTTGGATTAGCATGCGACAGCACAGGGTAAATCACCTTGCAATTAGCCGTGTCAAAGACAGTCTCCACCAATAAGACATCTGCTTCGCCATCAAGCAGGCCTTTGGCTTGCTCCGCATAAGCAGCCACGAGTTCATCAAAAGCTGAAACAAAAAACAACAAATCATGTCATGCACATTTGTCCTTAATCAGAACATATCACTGATGAAATGTCCATTGGTCAGATAACAGACAACCATGGTGTGTGCATTCCACTCACTGATGTTTCGATATCCTGGATTCTCGACCGATGGTGACAACGAGAGGGTTCTATTGGTCGGTCCTATGGCACCAGCAACGTAGCGACGCATGCCTACAACCAACAATCCATTCAAAATACATTCAGTGCAGACACATTTGAAATACAGCCAAAACCTGTCTTAGGCGACCACCCAAGGGACAAATCATAAGGATTCTCTTGGCACAGATGGTCGCCTAAGACAGGTCACAAACGTTGTTTGAACTTGTCAAGGACTTATGGTCATTAGAAGAATAGATAGATAGATAGATAGATAGATAGATAGATAGATATATTTGATCATGGAGACCGACAACAAATTTGGTACAATTACAATACAAATAGAAAAAAAAAATCACATGATCAGGATCAACCCTTAAGCAACAATGCTTGTTGCTTGTTGCTATTTTTGATCAGTGAAAGTGGTCTTTCACTGCAGGTGGTCGCTTGATTAAGACAGGTCACATACATTGTTTAAGCCTGTCGGAGATCACTGCAGGTTGTCACTTAAGACAAGTTGGTCTGTGTACTGTTGCAGGAGCTATTCCTTTGATGACTTCAAGATTACATTCTGCCAGATAGCAGACCTGAAATCTGTAGAAGCATACTAAGGTCTGCCATAAAGCAAATATCAACCTGAGTGAGAGAAGCCACAGACCCTGAGTGCAGTGAGTGAGAGCAGACTCAGAGGATCCCGATTGAGAGAAGTTACCGACTAATCAGGTGTCCCTTTTAAATAAATTAGGCCTTAACATAACATTGATGATGATGAATCAACCAACTAATCAAGGGTAGAATTTATGAATTGGGAGGACAGCGTAATTAGTACTATTTCTTAGGCACTGTTTTAATTACTAAATATTTTCCACAAGAGCTCTATTACCGGTATGTACGCCATAGGTGTCTTTCACAGAGCTGATCAGACTTCACATATATACCACGAAATGACATGTGTTGGTACGAATGCTGCACTTTAATTAACAACAAAATAATTTCACTATTCCAATCACAATGACTGGTTGGATCAGGCGCTTCCTTGGTCACTGATTTGAAGGAATTGGTGTTAGAATTGAAATTAAGCCTCATTATTGTTCTCACCTGATGCTGCCGAGACGTCATCCGCCGCTTTCTTTGCTATCGATGCTGCTGCCCTGTTCAAACGATACACCTGAAAACAAAGCATACAACAGTATCTTTGGTAATGTACCCGAGTCATCATGTAAAATGTAACTGTGAATGTTAGCCATATGCTTGTCTTCCTTTATTTTACTTATGTTAGATTTATGATATAGATTTATGTTTATGAACAATACTCATGTTAGATTTTACCTCGTTATTTTATAAAACGTACCACCGTGATAACTACGTTGCCATTCGGTTTTGTAGCTAAATGCGAGAGTTTGCAAATAAAGTTCATTATTATTATTATTATTATTATTATTATTATTATTATTATTCCTTGGGGCCCCCAACAATTAAATCCACAGAAGAGCAATGAGTATATGTGTCGGCTGGGCCGGGAACCGAGCCCAGGACATCTGACTGGCAGCCACACATACTAGCATATGTATACTTGGCATCTGGCAATCTCACGTAGTCATCATCCTTACCAAGTGTTCTGCACCGTAATCAGCTTGGGCAATAGACGTACTGCTGAAGGTGTTAGTTTCAATGAAGTCAGCACCAGCCTCAAGGTAGCTCTGTAAGAAATCAAAATCATATTCAACACAGTTAATTTACACGTAATGGCTATCAATACCCAACAACAACAGCAAATATATAGATAGATTGTATATTTGATCATGAAAATAGAATGAAGATACAGACCGAATGAGATAACAAACAAAATATATTTACATGATCAGGAACATCCCATAAGCACATGTGCTTGTTTGTTCGGGATGTCCTTACTTTACAGAAATTTAATATAAAACGAAGGTTATACAAACTGGCAGTATAATTATGAAATCGAAGAAGGTAGACCACTGGATATAAAAACAAACAATCTAAGCAGAGCAACGATTCTGCAGATGAACCACCATCAAATCCGGTCCTGTTCACTTGCAATCAAAGAATATGACAATTGTTCAAGTCATCATACCTTGTGAATGTCGTACACGATATCAGGTTGAGTCAAACAAAGAAAATCGTTGTTGCCTTGCAAGGGTTTTGGATGATTCTTGAATTCGTCTCCTGTTCAGGAAAGAAAAGAAAAAAGTAAAAAAAGCATGAAAACAAGAGGAAATAGAACATAATGTGATAATAACAAATTGTAAAACTATAAATGTCTAACATAATGAAATATCTTGCAAAATTATACAAATATAAACATTACACATTTTCTTACATTTGATATACAGTGAAACCTGTCTATAATGGTCACCTCTGGGACCTGAGGAAATGACCTTAATAGACAGGTGGCCTTTCTGTCCAGGTTGACTTCTATAGAAAGTGTCACTTTAGGGTTATGAACAGTCACCTTTATACACAGGTGGCTGCTCTATCAAGGTGGACGCTAATACAGGTTTGACTGTAATCTGCTGAGCGCAGTCCCAATCATTTCGGTACGTTTAGGCTATCTACTGTAGGTGTAGATCTGCTTTCATATGTCAAGTTTTCATAATTTAACCAACGCACTCTATAATATTTCGCAGGATAACATCCATTGCTCTTATTGCCCATTTTATCATATTTTACATTTCACATTTTATAACAGTGATAGATACTACGAATCAATCAAAGTAGGCCTACATCTTGCGGTATTCAAATCGCAGTGGCGGCTACCCAAATATGCCAAAGGATATCTGTTTCACGTAAGGCCATCTGTATCACCTTTTCGTAATTATAGTTGTATAGACGATATTGCCCTACAAGGTGCAGTATAAATATAAGCTCGTTTAATGTCCTACTGTTGGCATGGTGAAGAGCAGGATCGTTACTGAGTTTGGCTGTACAACCATTGCCGGTTTAAGCGTTGAGAGGGCCTAAAGTACTTTACCCTGGAAGGAGAGCCTACTTTTAAACGATTAAATAGCCCAAAACTCACTAGTGTTAAATTGTTCACCCACTGGCAAATTGAAGATGTTGCTTTTCCCCACAAACAGCAAATTAAGAAAAAATTAACTCGGTAGCACTCTGCAGTTGATTGCACACTGCACTAGATCTCAATATACTGTAAATTTGAATTTTGAACTGACATTGGGAAGGGCCTATCCAGACTGAGGGCCTAAAGCACATGCTTTGAGTGCCTACTAGTTATAACGGCCCTGTGTACAACAGTACAAGAGCGTTGACCTCTAGTCCTTTACTACAAGTGATGATACAAGGAAATAGATTTTTTAAAGCTCGTCAAAGCTTTCTCTAATCACTGTCGCTTTCATGGAATGTTCTTTGCTGCTAAGGTGGCTCCAAACTACATGCCAGACAACATTTGTATTATTGTGACACGCAATATCGCGACTGCATTTTATCAGTTGGTGTCCAAAAAGAAAGAGGCAGATATTCATACCTTTGAAATCAGCTTCATTAAGACGGCGGGCTTGGATCATAGTGCCCATTCCACCATCAAAGACCATGATCCTCTCTTTCATCCTCCGCTGGAGCTCATGAAAGAGGGAGTCTGGGTACAAATCAAATAACAACATCAACAACAATTTTAGTCAAGTGAATCCGCACAGTCTAATCAGCAAACAGAAAATTCAGCAGATGTAACAGTAACAGGAAACTTCAAGCAAAGAAAACTCTCAAGACTTAAATGACATTTGGAGAAAGTTGAGACTTCCATTCAAGGTAAACAACGACGTAGAAAAAGTGCAAAGTCAGTATTAAAAGATAGCAGCTCTCGCTGACGGAAATACATATGGTTGTGTTCTTCAGGCCAAGATCTGTCTAATGATGTAAATATTGTGAGCCAATCGCAGATGGCTATCCGCCTGGAGGCCGGTCAAGCATGTGATGCAGTAATGAGTGAACGTGTAAGAAAGCCATGTTGACATTTCAAAACGGCTTCTAACAAAAGCGGGCTTTTTCAAATTCCAGGTAAAACTTCACAGCCTTGCTGAGATTTCTGTAACAAAATGGAGTTCAATTTGCAACACCGACGTTAATTAATCACTTCTGCAACGCCACTTTGCTCGCAAGGCAGTATGTTGTCAGGAATGTTTACACGACAAAATTGTCAAAAACAAAAAATCAACGATTTCCCCCATAGCATAGACTCTCGGGTTACCATAGTAGCCGTGAGTCAAAAAGGAGAGCAATTTTACAGCTGCGTCTGTTACATCTTGCTTCCATCTTTCCTACGTGTCCACTGGACCAAAGTTTCCTGTTACTGACCACAGCTCCAGCACGGGGCAGGGACATGCCTGTTGCATGGTCAGCATAGAGGTCCTGTTCAACTTGCTGCACATAGGTTTGACAGTTGTGACCGCCAACTGTACGCCTCGCTTGATTGGTGATACCCGCCCAGAACGATCGTGAGGGGTGTGCCTAACCTTCGTAAGGCCTTGCCAACAATACTCATCATCATTATCATCAAAGGGCTAGTCTCTTTTACCCTGAGAACACTTTTCACAGTTTGCATATATTTCGCCTTAAATAAGCCTTGCTATTATTGAAATATAAAAATAATTACATTGCATCAGTAGCTTGATTGCAACTCTGTAGCATCGTCATGAGGGCTTTCCTCTGTTGACCACCTTTCGGGTGGTAATTTAAATAATTACATTATGGTCCTTAAATCGTGTATCCTATGACCCCAGCTATGAGCTAGCCATAATAATATTAAAACTTGCAATATTTGAAGGAAGTGGATATTCTTATGCTAACCATAAATTTTCTTCAAAAACATAAACTCACCGACGTCAATTGCGCACGCGCGAAGCAACCACGCACGGAAGATTGCGGATCGTTTCTTGTTTACAACAACTTAGCGAATGATATCTCTTGCCGTCTGAGTTCGATGCTCATTGTTGTTATCTACGAAACTAGCGGGATTCGTCTTCGCAGTGCAGAAATCTTGGCTTATAGAGTCGTTGGGTAACGTTGAAGTTCGACATTTCTTTGTAGATCAACGTAATGTTATTTCAGTCCACAATTATCGACGATAGCAGATGCCTTCGAATCGCATTGCGTACGATGTTGCAGAAATATATATAGTCACTTTATGAATTTGTGAAAAAACAAGCGTCGTAAATATTGGAAGGAAATGATGTGCGGCTATCAGAAGAACAAGCTTTAGCACGCTAGGCCTATTGATCGTGCGGGAGTCCCTTCCGCCTATCAGAATGAAATTTTGCTTTTCAACAACAACAATCCTCTCCTTAATTTCTTTGAAAGATTCAAATTTGTCTCCGAGAATGATCCCAACAAACTACCAACAGAACGTGATTGCCAGTATAAACTTTGATTTCCATTGGCAGCGAAGCACAGCGAAGCGACTGGAGTCAAAGATATTGAAAATAGTTCGAACTTCGCGCCAAATGATGGTTCGCGCGTGCGCAATCGACGTCCGTATGTATATATTTTTGAAGAAAGTTTATAGTTACCGTAAGAATATCCACTTCGATATTTGAAATTGTATAAAATTCAGGGGAATTTTGCAGCATACCCAAGCCCCAGCCCCAACTCATCATCATTTAATTTGAATATCCAACAAGCTAATACAAGTTCTATTCATGGAGTAGATGAACTTATAAACTTTTCTTGGTTGCCCCCAGCCCCCCACTCAGGTGACCCATCAATATTTCAATCCGCTTGCCTACCATAGAAGTTCAACAAACAACTCAAACGTCAATAGTCCTACTGGCTGTATAAGTGTATAACAAATAAAAATAATATGTATCAAGCTGGGGTGTTAGAAATTCCAAATACAAATAAAAATACCCCAAATCGGTGCTATTGTGCAATACAATTTCATGGCTTTGAAAATGCGCGAACTATAACATAAACCTGTTTATTGCACGTGGTTTCTTTTTGGAGACCTTTTTGTACAAACAGACACAAAATAATGAATTAAGTTCATCAGCTCACCAGGTCCAGCGACATCCGAATCATCGTAACAACAGATTGGAGCCATATCCGATGTGCAAAAGAGTACGAAAATGACAAGATCAACGAATCTTTGTGACCTTGCACTGGCCTGGAGGGCTTATTCGTGCATCGCGTGACATCTGTGAGAGGATCAGCACTGACCTTCGCACTGCAACTGACACGCAACTGGAAAATCACTGGAAAAATGGATCTTCAAGTAGCATCAGTTGGCCATGTGAGAGAATAACAAAAAATCACGTGATCATTGACGTCACATCATGATCTCGAGGCAAATCGTGTCTCGTGATCATTCTATAATGGCGGCATCAAAGCTGTTTCACCGAACGAAATGAGCTCTTTGCATTCATGCTAGTTGTAATACATTCCCAGGAAATTTTATACGAAAAGAAGTTGACCCAGTGTTTGTAGCAAAGAGAGAGAGAAAATGCCTGTCCAGTCGTATAATATACCCATATTACCACCTGAGCTCAGGAGAGAAGAATTCATTGTGCAACTTGCTGACACACTTGAATACTTGGAGAGCATATCGAACGACATCTTCAATCGGATTGCTGCTCGTGTTCAAGAGAACAAAACGCGTTTAGAGGATGTTCGAAAGAGAGCGGCTCTTGCCGAAGCTAAGGTTCAGGCTCTGAAAGGCAGCAAGAAGGCCATTCGAGTGTTTTCCAGTGCGAAATATCCAGCGTCAGATGAGCTCAGCGCATATCAATCAGTCTACAAAGACGCAAAGGAAGAGCGTCGAGCGATCAAGAGACACAACGTGACGGTTGCGGAAAAGCACTCGACAGTGAATGAAGCCAGCATGAAAGAGAAACTGCAATTCTACAACGTGAATGTCAATATCAAGCGGACCGAAAGCAGCGACCGAAAAGAAGGACTTGGGAAACTGCCAAAGAACATTGAATCTATCAGTTCCTTGTTGCTGTTCAACACAGCAGAGAACCCCTACAAAAAATACGTTATGTTAGATCCACTGGCTGGTGTAGTGACGAAGACAAGAGCAGCGATGGACGAAGAAGAAGAGAACATTGGTGATGCGCCAACGACGATCAGCAACCGAGAGGAGAATGAGAGGGGTGTCGCTGCTAACTACTTCTATATGCCTGGAATGGGAGAGGTACCAGAAATCGATGTGCCTGCATTCCTGCCTGACCTCCCGGGGGTGGTAGATGACCTGTCTTATAGGTAAGTTGCCAGACTGCATACATTATGCTATAACAGATAATTTAATTTTAGTTACTTTCACAATAGACTCTTTTGTTGAATAAAAGGTGGTCGATCGGTAAAATTTAGAAATGTATTAATTGTGTTGTATTTTGTGTCACAGTGCTGACCTTGGTCCATCAATAGCACCATCGCTGCCTGGAATGACAATACCAGAATTGCCTTCAGTTATTCCAGAAGTAGACACTGTAATGGGTGATGATAGTGGACCTGCTCCTCCCCCGCCACCGCCACCACCACCCGATGCATCTATGCCCCCACCTCCTCCTCCACCTCCACCACCACCACCAGCTTCTGAAGGCAGTGCTATGCCACCTCCACCACCGCCGCCACCCGAGCCGACTGAAAGTAAAGGAGGTAAAGAGCTCTGTGATCTTGTTCTTTGAAACAATCTCAATGATATATTAATGAGCTTTGAATCTTTC
This sequence comes from Calvadosia cruxmelitensis, assembly GCA_900245855.1. NCBI lineage: Eukaryota > Metazoa > Cnidaria > Staurozoa > Stauromedusae > Kishinouyeidae > Calvadosia > Calvadosia cruxmelitensis. The sequence goes on along the minus strand of OFHS01000022.1, from coordinate 73,631 downwards.
TAATCAGATTGCTCAGTTGTCATATGAGTTGAGGAGTACAGGCGCCGACGTCTGCCAGTAATAGATTCTACTAAGGCACATGTAGCTGTGTAAAGTAATAGAATGCACGTCTCTCTACCTCATATTAAAGGTTCTATGAACATATGCAGGTAATAAGCTGACGAGTTTTGATGAATTAAGTTTCTTTGTTTCATTAATTAATTAATTAATTAATTATTTGATTGATAGTAATGTTTTTGTGTAATCCAGAGAGATTATTTGCAATGGACAACATGTGCTTTGTTCTTTTGCAATCAATCAACCAATCAAATAATCAATCAATTATTCAATCGTCAATCAATCATTGGCTGAGGTTGTTGCTGTTTGCTTGTTGATGTTCGTAGGTGATACAGCCCCTGCGGATTCAGGTGACGGTCGTTCAGACCTGATGGCAGCCATTCGAGCCGCGGGTGGGTCAGAGAAGGTCAACCTGAAAGACGGCAAGAAACGGAAGTTGGAGCGCAAGAAAGAGAAAGAGAAACAAAAAGCTGCCGAGTCTTCCGGTGGCGATCTCATGTCGGACTTATTCTCAAAGCTGCAGATGCGACGGATTGGCATCTCAGGCACAAAATCAGGTGCGAGTGGGGGCAGCGGGGGCAAAGGAGAGCCAACTTCTGCAATGGACAAGATATCATCGATGATTCCCGCCCCCAAAGCAGCCCGTTCTGAATCACATGAAAGCGGAGACTGGGAATGACGCTCTCCTTTGTTCTGGCGATTCCCTTCCAAATGACGAAATAATAAACTTTGTGATAAATTGAATTGATTTAAATAGACGTAGATATAGGACAGTTGTTATGGTTTCTAATTTTCATCTGCTGATCTGTCATAATCGCTTTTGCTTTGCATTGTTATGACCTTAGAAGTGATTTACGGCCACTTTGTGATTTCTTTGCTTAGACAACAGAACACCCGACGCAAGAACCGTTACACATTCCTGTCGGCTTGCGTTTCATCTTGTCAATAACTCAAATCTACGCGTTACTTGAATTAACTTTCACATTCTCCCGTTGGCAGCTATTCGTTTCTAAACTGTCTTCTTTAACCTGTTTGAGCAAGTCGGTAGTCTGGGCAAGCGTGTACACTGAGTACCAGTCCTTCTCAAAATCACCCGCGCCGACGTCCTGCGTCAGATCACGTAGCGTCATGACGACGTTGATAATCCGCAGTGCATCTCGGTCGTAGTATCTGTAGGTCTTGGTCAGAATTGAAGCGTCCAGCTTATCCCTTGTGAAGAGAAGCAACGTCTTTACTGGAGACACGGAACCGTGCTGTTCGGTAAGCAGTTCGTTGACCGAATCGAACACGGCCAATCCCAGATTGACGTTTTCGTTGCGTCGCCTTGGTAACTGGTCCACCTGAGCAAGCACATTCTCGACGCTGTCGTACGCCTGGTATTTATTGGTTAACTTGATGTTGCTGCCGAATGTTGCAAACCCAAGGCGAGAGTCATTCAGTTTGACGATCCTTGGAAGGAACTCATCGAGGAACACTCGCGTTTTGGCCCATCGGATGTCGCTGACTTGCGAGGAAGACTCCATGGCGAATAGAATATCTCGCGTCGATATGCTACAACGACCTATAAGATCAACAATTAACGCGAAGGTGATTAACGTCGTCGTGTCTAGATATATATGACAGACGATGGTGACAGTTGTCATGCAGAATGAGTGTCACTTGCCTCTTAGTGCCTTGACGGCGATGGTTGTTGTTGCTGAGATGAGAGCGTCGAAGCTTGTCAGTTGCAACGTGTTGCCTTCCTTCGGGTATGATGCCATGGCTAACAATTCGCCGTTGTCAACATTCCAACCCACACCAATGGATACCACGTGGGCACCGATCGCGGCCAAGGACTGGGCTTGTTGACGAACGAGTTGGAAACCTGGTTGGCCTCGATCAGAGGTGGATTTACCATCAGTCATGACGAATAGAAGGGCAGGGCGTCCTCCACTGCCTCGTTTGCTGAATTCATCTCTTGCCATGCGCATAGCGTCGTACGTTCGCGTGAGCCCGTACGTGTAAGCAAGGTTGTCAATGGTCCTGTTTAGTGCCGTCGAAGAGTGATTGGCCAATGGCAAGACAAGGCTGGCTTGGTTATTGAATGTGATGATTCCCATGGCAACGCCGCTCTCGGCCTTGACAAATGTCTCGATGAAGCGACGGACGAACAGTTTGACTTTCTCCCAATTGCCGTGTCCAATGCTACCAGAAGAGTCCAAGACGAAGATAACGTCAAAGTTGTGCAGCTCTGCAGCGACAAAAACACACACATGAATAACAATTTCGTCAAAATTATTATTATTATTGTTATTATTAATTGTTGTCATAATTATCTCGCTCACTTGGTGTGATGCACTGACGAGGACTAGTCGATCCCAGTCCTTCTGTGACTTGATCCTGACGACATGATTGACAGTCGGTCTTTCCTGGTTCAGACTGATAAGCTCCAATGGGACAAATATGACAGTTGCCGTTCTGCTCGAAACTTCCTGGTCGGCATTGAACTGCGAAAGAAATGCATTCAAATATCGGATTACGTGACTATCGGATATGGCGAACAGGATTTTTAATTGCTGTAACAAAACAGTGGAAAGACGACTGGTTCTGCAGAGATGTACGGTCAAGCTGACATATTGCATACTATGAAATCAGTTAATCAAATTCCACCAGAATGATTGTGAGAATCCGTAGCTCTTACCGCATGTGAAGCCATTGTTATGCAGACGCATTCCTCTTGCACACAGGTCGCCCGTGAACGACAATTGCAGTGACCTCTCGATGTCTAATGAGCTGCGTCCCCTTGTTTGAGTGATGTTCGCCAGGTACCTTTGCACGACGCCGGCAAGGGACTGACGCGAGCGAGACACGGATGCGATCCGTTCTGCATCAGTTTTCACCACGTGGGTTGCGAAGGATAAGGAAGACGATGTTTCGTCCAACAATTCAATGGCCACGTTCAATTTGCGACTCGACTTGGCTTCGAACGACACGTTGACCCGTTGCTCTTCCGTTGGTTTGCCAAGGAGTATCACGTGATCTTTGTACTGCTTTTTGTCAATTGACAAGCCACGACCTGCCTCGACATCAAATGACATTGTGATGGCCTGCTTGGGTGAGTCACTTCGAAGGATGTCGACGCGCGTCTTCCTGCTTTGCACGGAACCAAAGCCGTTGTCAGCAATGCAGTAATAGTAGCCGCTGTCCACTGGCTCTGGCCTCTCTATTGCCAAGACCGGCTTCACCTGGCCAGGAATGACACGTGACTGCAGAGAAGTGAACGATATGTGAAACCACGTGATGTTGGCAGGAGGCTCAGCGCTGACGTTGCAGACCAGTTTCGGTCTCATCACCGACGGCATTGCATCATGGTAAGACACATCACGTGGTTGCTCTACCATGGTAGGGCTTGATTGAACCATGACAAAGACTTCCAATGATGCATTGCGACCAACTCTGTTCCTTGCTTCACAAATGTAGGAGCCCTCTTGATCGTCGTCCACTACGTCCATGGTCAGCGTCCGCGCATGCTCTCCAGGTAAGGTGACGTTGTCTTTCTTCCACGTGTAATGCATTGGCAGATAGCTCTCAGCTTGGCATTCCAGCGTCAACGTCCTGCCGATGAGCGCGATAACTTGGTCGCTGACGTTTAATGCAACTCGCGGCACACCAGCACAGAATGACGTCGACGCCATCAACGTGGTCAGATGCTGCAACGCCGAAGCAGAATCGGCTGTCAAAAGACGCAAGCTCGGTTTTGGATCTCGCAAGCTGATGAATCTCTGTCGTAGGTCGTGCACTGCTTCAATGTACTTTGCTCTTGTGATTGTCAGCATTGTTGGCAGTTCATTGAGATCTTCGAACGCCTTCTCGAGACAATCATCCGATTGCAGGCAACCAGTGAAGTTATTGGCGCCGGTAACGAGCTCCATGGCTTTGAGCCAATCATCGATGACATTGTCAGGTCGCAATCGGGTCAGACTGTCCGCAGCGTCAGACTTCACTGTTTCCACGAGTTTTGTTTGAGCCAGGACGGCGGCGTCTGAAACGCCCTTGTATCGTTGCAAGGTAGAATGCATCGAATTCTTGAATTGAATCAACTTTCGTTGTCGCTGTTCAGCAATCATAGAACGATTGTGAAGGTCAGACAACGCAAGGCGAAGATAATTGAAAATGGCCTTTGACACAAGACATGCTGCCTGAGCCTCGCTGACGTTGGAGTGAGTAGCCTCCTTATCGAAGTCTCGTATGAATGATGGCAGACCAATCAGATCGTCCACTCGTTCCACGTCCACGGTTCGTCTCTTCCGTCTGCCAGGCGAACAAAGCAGCTGACGGGTGATCCTCTGGACTCCCTGTTGCACTGACAGCTTGGGGTCGTCGAACACGAAAAGGAACGGCAAGATTTTGGTTGCTATGGAGTCGGCTGCTCTGATTTCCACGTCCAATAGCAGATCTTCATTGATCAGATTAGTCGATTTGAAAGTGACACTGCTCACTTTGACGATGCTAGCGAACGCTTTCAGACGCTGTCCTGCTTTTGTCAGACACTTCTCAACGCCAAGATTTACGTTGGAGTTCTGCAGTGTCCTGTTCTCGATCCTTACTGTTAGCTCGGCTTCCTTGAGCAGTGACATCTGTCTGCCGTAGCTTCGCCTGGCAACGGTTAAGCTTTTTTCTGCGTGATCTAACCTCAGTTGCATGTCGGTCAACCTGGCCTCGGCCCGATGCAGCTGCTCGTATGAGTCATTGTAGGTGCCCGCTGCCTGTATAATCTTGCGTGCTTCGATTCTGCGCAGTTTTCGGCACTCGTTGTTCAATTGCATGCAGACGGGGTCTTGTACGATGGTACACGTATCGTTGTTGCAGTCGCATTCCTTTGGTACGTCATAGAAGGACAAGACCTCTTCTTGCTTGACGTAGCACTCCGTGTAGACCCATTGCAATTCACTCGTATGGAATTGCTTCCTTGTGCAAGGAGTTTGATAATTGAATTGTTCCTTGTAGACCTCATAGGATTCATCGCACGATGAGAATAAACCAGCAAAGAAACCGACGGCGCTGCCAATCAGTCCACCAACGGCAGTCCCGATCCCCGGCAGAATGAACGTGCCAACAAGGGACCCGACCCCTGCCCCAACAGACGTCAATGCTCCAGTCAGTTTGCCTCCTCCGCCCTTGCGGCATGTTCCCGTGTAGATTGGCGTGAACCTATACTGCACAAGCGCACAATCAGTCTTCAGCGGCTCGACGGTGGTCGTGCGAATCTTCTTATCGATCTGCTCGCATTTCAGTGTGTCTGCCATTATGAAAATGGGTTCCTGGCACACAGAACAGCTGGCTACAGACATACACGTCTCGTTACACGTCTTGTACGTGCAATGCGAATCTAAGGTCTTCTCCATATTCTGCAAGCTACTCCCGACGAGGTAGCTTCGGAAGGTGTGCAACGATGAGTTGACTTGGACGCGGGCTCGAAGGGCGTCCACCTTGGCGTCGTGTTGCGCCTTTTCAGCGGCCTTCAGTACAATTCTGTATTGGGCCACAATGGATGATTGATGATTGACAGCTAAGATGCTGCGATTCAGTTTCTCTTCAGACTTACTGAGCCTTTCGTTCGTTGTCATTTGTACTTTTCTCACGTAGTCTGTTGCGATTTTCTCAAAGCGAGCCGTGAGGTTGGTCTTTGCGGCCGCCTGTCCCGTAAAATCGAACCTCGTGTGCGTCCATCGAGTTGCTACGGTGCGCTGCGCCTTTGCCTCGATGTCGAATACTAAATCCAGAGGTAGCTTCACGTTGTCACTTGCAAATTTGAGCGTCTTTGAATCGCCATGGAATGTAACGTCAGTTTGTCGACCAAACACAGAGACCTTAGCTGGGAAGGAGATGCTGAAGTCGTCGGCTTGCTTCGACACCTCACCGTGGACGACGCTGCCTTCTTCTAGCTGCAGCACGCCGGCCAACGTTCGATTCTGCATCTGCATGACGCTGACGTGGGTCTTATCGACATCGAACTTGTGGAAGTGGCTTGTACCTGCGCAAACTCGACAGTTGTTGATGTCACTATCTGCCACGCTGCTATCGAGAACAGAGACGAGGCTCTTTGCAAAACAGAGGCTGTGGAAGCAGACCTCGCCTTGGTAAGACATGGAGATGCCCTGGAATTTATCAGCGATTGGCAGAGTAGCTGGTGTGACCCTGAGACCGGATAGGAGCTTGAAGAAGCGGATGACAGCTGTGATCCTGGCTACGACCATCGACTTCATCCTGATATTGGTCTCAAACAGCTGGAAATTGTCACGAAGCGATTTCAGGACATTCTTAGCAATGACGATGCTGTTCTGAAGCTTCGTGGTCTCTTCGTAGACGGACTTGTAATCAGGACTTGCAAGAGATACGAGCTGTAGATTGCGATTCAACAAAGGTTTGACTGCAGTGAGGAATTCTCTCAATTTGGCTATCTCGCCAGGGTACTGCTGCCTGCGCATGCCCAATGAGGCCACCAAGCCAGTCAATGTCGCTGGCAATGATCTAGATAGGAGACGGTAGCGCAGTTTCAACTCGATCGCATTGGCAACTCCGATCACTTGTCCACCAGTCAGCGATCGATGTAAACGCAATTGAAACGTCTTCTTGTCGACAATGTAAGGACTAGGTCGGAACGTCACGGCGCTCGTTTTGTAGTCGAATGAAGTGCTCTGCGGGTTGACGTCGATGGTCAGAAAATCGTCGCCGTCGCACAAGGAGCAGCGATCGGAAGACGAGCCTGCAATGGAAATCATTCGAATGAAGATACAACTGATGGGCAGCGGAAGATAGGTTAAAAGAGGAGATCACCACAGCATAACGCATATTAGTTTGATCAAGCGCCATACTATCAATCTGGCGCGCTGTGTCACTGAAGCGTCGCGACAACCTATTGAAAGTACATTCGAATCCGATTCACTGGATCTTCATGGGAAATTCAAAATTTGATCGGTTTTTGTGAATTTCAACCAACTTAATTAACAACGAAAGGAAGTACGTACAGTATAGTAGCACGGACATGAAATAAATATGTCTCGCCAACTGGAAATTATGCCAGCGTTGAACGATGTACACTGAATAGGATAAAAGCTTCCGACTCACCTCCGACACTGCCAAAGAGACTGGCCTCGTTGTCCTTTAGAGTAACACCAAGAGGAGATCCAGCAATTTGCAGCGTTGCCATGACAGTGACATCACCACGAGCGACGAATTTGACTTTTTTTGAAAATCGATCGATTGGCATCTAAGGTAAAAGGATGGAAGTGGATCGCTGTCAAGATTAAAGTTCGCTGGTGAAATGATTGCACGGAAAATACTGCATACCGTTTAAAGGAATTGTAGTCTCTCACCTGTTCGATGCTGTTGGATTCCAGCCACTGTTCTCCACGGAATGAAGCATTGACATTGGGTACTTTGACGTTCCCCGTTCCCTTGAGCCACATTGCAGCACTGAAGCACCTCAAAGTCATTCTACCGCTCATCGGATCCAGATAGTCAGTGCAATGGTTTCCTATTGGCGCTGAGGAGCCTAAGCCAACCCCACTGACGGAAATGTCGATACCCGCGAGTCCAAGCGATCGGAAATCAGAGCCAAGTTCTATCATTGAGTCACTTGGTAACGACATATACGAGGCTAGATGACACAGGTCGATGGCACTGCATAATAACGAGGCACTCTCAAGATGGATTGCCTTGCTCATCATTTTGACTGTAGCGGGCGCCCGACTGCTGTACACTGACATAATGCCATCGAGATTAGTAGGGAAATTGCTGGCGCACGACTTCAACTGGCTCATGGCCTTTGTTTTCAACAGCAACGTTTGAATATTTCTGGCGTCGAATCCGACATAGCTATCAGCAATGCTCGCTTTGAACCACCACGGTGCGATACTGGACAGTGCTCTGTAGAAGGCGTGACTCACGAGATTGCGCTCGGTGACGAACTTGTGCTCTCCTGCACTGTATGATGTGCCCGGGCAGCCGAGCTCAGATGAGCACGTCGACATTCCCTCGGTGAGCAGGACCCGTGTTTCCTGTGTGGCAGACAACACTCCGTTCTTCCTGTAATTCCATTGGCTGAGGTCTGACGACGGTAGTTGAAGGCCACCGAGCGAGAGTGGCACGCGTAACTGACCGCGTTGGACAGACACATAACCTTTCGTGCCGCTGCCATCCCAAGGGCAAGACGAGGCCAATGCGACGACATGTCCGCTTGGGCACTTGTCGATGTTGAGCGTTTTGCATTGCTTCTTGGCGAAATCTACGTCTGGTATTGTCGCACGGGTTTGCTGTTGTGCTGAAGTAACGTACAAGAATGAGTCTTGTGGCTGCAAGAAATGAACCCTGTCACTGCCGCCAAGGTTGTAGGTGATCCGAACGAGGCCAATGATGTTGGCTGTTACCGTGAACGAGACTGACGTCTGGGGATGTTTAATGACAAGTTGAGTAGGCGCAAAATAAATGTCGTCTTGATTTGCTTCAGGAGTAACGATGAGCTCTTCCTGTGGCTTGGCTTGTAAGACGAGGGTCTCCGACATCTTATCGACCGTCAACTGCGGAAAGAGGGGAAGCGTCACCATGCCAACATGACACCGGTCTCCTTGGTAACCAGTGTTTGCACAATCGCATTGGAACAGTTTAGACGATACGATGCCACACTTTCCGCCGTTCAGACAAGGATTGGGATTACACAGTTTGATCTCTGCGTAGATTCAAAACAGCAACAAACAAATGACCAGGTTGAATTGCATAGGCAACAGATTGACCTGCACATTGACCGGCATTGTGACCGACTTACCTTGGCATGTTGATGTTGTGTTGGTGTCCCATTGAGTTCGTTTGTTCTTGAGGATGCATTTGGTGGTATGGCTGCCTTGTAGTTGATAACCGCTGTGGCATTTGACGATGCAGCGTGAGTCGTACCGTTCCACACATGGCAACACCAGTGACCCATGTACTGGCGGTCTGGCAGCCGGACACTTTTGTGCTATAGCAGGTTAAAAGATAACGTTAATCATCGAGGCCCTACATAATGAAGGAGATTGCCTGGATGAGCCCAAGGCAATGACGCTGAGAACATCATATCAAAAAAACATCATCGAGAAACAAAATAACCATATAGAATTATTCATTTATGTCAGCTTTTGAATTATTTTAGAATGTATCTCGTATCGTTTTTGTCTGTCATATGTATGTATGACTTTAAACACATTAACGACAAATAGATGAAATGAAAGATGTTAGGCGTACAGTATTATGTGTTTTACTTATATGTGGTGTAACGTAGGACACAGGGGACACAGGACCGTGATAGTACTTACGCACACACTTTGGCTCATCGAGTGTCCATCGCGACGTCGGCAGGCAGATCCTTAGCGCATTGCCATCCACTTCATAGCCGCTATTACAACCGAACTGACAGACGTCGCCAACGTTGACGCCAGTGCAATTGATGTGACCGTGCCTCGGGTTGTACAACGTCTTACATGGAAACGCTGCCGACACAACGTACCAACGACAATCATCAAAACTACTATACATAAATCAAGAAGGGGAGCCTTCAAATTGGGGGAGGGGGGGGGGCGAAGGAGAGCCTACGTTTGCAGGTCTTCTTATCCGAATGTAGAAAAAATCCCGAGCGACAAGAGCACGCGAACGATCCTGCAACGTTCTGGCAATCTTGTTCACAGTTGTGAAGTCCTTCCTTGCATTCGTCAATGTCTGTAAGATGCAACGACAGAAATGCATTGCCCATGACGTCATGCTTGCTAACAGGAATCTGGAACGAGGGAGTGATATAAGCGCACACTCACCGACACAATTGCGTTTATCACGTGATAGGCGGAAGCCGAGCAAGCAACTGCAGAAGTAGGAGCCGTCTGTGTTATGGCAGTTCTGTTGGCAGCCATGTTCCCGCTTGCACTCGTTGATATCTGACGAGAGAAGACATCACAAACACGCTAGACCTTTGCATCGATTGAAGGCTGATCTGGGTCATTGATACGAGGCCAATGGACAATACCTTTGCACGTTTTCCTGTCGTCTTGCATCTCATAGCCTCTGTCACAGAGACACTTGTAGGCCCCGTATGTGTTCTGACACGATCCATGGTAATGATCGCATGGACGCGTCGTAATGCATTCGTCGATGTCTGTCGAGATAAAAAGAGAAAATGAACGACCACTGGAGACTTATAATTCCAGGCAGTGCAGTGGAAACACCGCGATCTAGTGTTAGTTACCTTGGCAACGGACTTTGTCATACGTCAATATGAAACCAGGGCGACAGCTACATTGATAGCTGCCCTTCGTATTGGTGCAGATCTGCTCGCAGCCTCCGTTGGCACTGCGACACTCGTTGAGATCTGTTGAAGTGAGGTAATTTCTTAGGGTGACGTGCAAAGCATCGAATGCAATGAGGTGCCCGTGGAGTATGACGGAAGGAAGAAACATTCGCAAATGCAAACTCACCGTAGCACGTTCTTCCGTCGCCTCGCAGCCAATAGCCGACGTCGCAGTCGCAAGTGAAACCACCGCCCGTGTTGATGCATTTCTGCTCGCAGTTATGGTTGCCCGCTTTGCACTCGTTCTCGTCTGTCGGTCGAAGGGAACGTAAATGAATTCAACCTGTCCAATGATCCCTACTAACCAGCAGAAGACATCCAAGAAAGACCCAATGTCTCCATATAGTGGATCGGTCAAAGGACGCACCAGTGCAGATTTTGTTATTGATGAGTCGAAATCCAGCACTACATTGACAACGGTAGCTTCCGATGGTGTCCATACAAGTCGCCTTGCATTTGGCATTGGCAATGGCGCACTTGCAGAGGTAGTTGCTTGCCTGGCACTCGTTGACATCTGAAACGTAGCACAAAGGAGCCATGAGCACACGCTATCACCTGATAGCACACTAGACTGGCAGCTATATGGATTTCCAATGGTGATCGTATCTACTAACTTTCGCAGTGTGAGTCCAGCGCCGCAGTGCCTTTCTTTCTGTAGCCCCTCAAGCAAGAACATGCGTACGATCCGCGCAGATTGGTGCACACTTGCTGGCATGGCTTGGTGCTGGCCTGGCATTCGTTGATCTCTGAAAAGCACAACGTCCGTCTGAGGTGGCATCACTCCAACCAGAGCAAGCATCGCAAATGTTATCGCAGCCAAGCGCTTACCTGTCTCGCATTGCTTCCCTGAGAAACCATCCTTGCAGCGACATTGGTTTGGTGCAATGCAATCTCCGTTCTCGCACGGCGGCGTGCAAATTGCTGCAAATAACCATCAGCATAGACAATGAACAATTTGGAAGATTATACAAACGTATCAGCGAGCTCTCAGAATGGGCGGTCGTTCAGCACAGGTGGTCAGTACGACAGGTGTAACTATGGAGACATCAGACAACACCACATGATGGTCTGCTACAGCGTGGACTGAATATGACTTACCCCTTGGACAGGCATTGCCTTGGCGCGCGTAGCCCGGGCAACAGAAGAATGACGTCATTTCTCTCTCCCTCAAGGCAGATTTAGTATACACTCTCGTTTTGGTTCTGAAAGATTAAAAACAAAGCTATTTGACACAGATATAATCATTAGTAATCACAATAAATGGCCAGTGAAGAGAAAAATTGAATTCAAATTGTAGAAATAGCAAATATATTAAAACGAGAAACAGTAATTGATCAATATACAAATAGACAAAAGGGGAATTGTAAGGTTTAACGCCAGGGCAAGTTCTGATCGAAACCAAGTCTCAACGGAAAGAAAGTCCTTGAAACGGAAAGAAAGTCCTTGAAACGGAACGAACGAGATATATTTAAGATAAAATCAGAAACAAATTCGCGAAGATGCAGAGTGTTGGTACCGTATTTTGCCATCGCCTTTATTTTCACCATTTTTCGAAACATTCATATATCAATTACACTAATAAACAAACTTATCCAAAGAACTAATGGCTTATAATGGCATACTGTCATATCTAAATATCGCTTGCTGAAACAATTAAACTATTTTCTCACCTGTATTTTGTGCAGCGACTAGTGCACCAGATGAATTTCTTGCAGCACGTTCGGTAGTTCTCATAGCTTGTGTAAGATGCTGTCGTTTGGTAATAAGTTTTATACTTGAATGTCCTGCTACAGACGTTGATTCTGAAGTTAAAAAAAAAACAATCCGACAACCAGTCAAAATAAACAAGTAAACTCTAGAAAGGGGGGAGGGGACAGCTGACGAAGAAAAGGGGGCATCTCTAAATGACAGCTGACGGGGAAGTGCCCGAACAAAAATTACACCTAACAATTGTTTGCTCAAAAGAGAGCAAAAGGCTCAAAATATGTTCTTTATTAAATTAATGCGATTATAAGACACAATAAGCTTACTGCATGTTACCTTAGCAGAAAATGTACAGTTGTATCAGAAACCCGTACATCGAATGTAGGGCTCTGCATAATACCAGGAAGAGCGACGACAATGGAAGGACTATTTGCCGGACACTCTAAGTTCTAGTTCAACTACCGAAAGCAGTGCCAGAAAGTAGCCTCGCGTCCCGTAAGTTGACAGCATATCTGATAGTACCCCCCTCATCCCAGCTGGGAATTAAACAAACAAACAAACTGCAACAGCAAGAAGTTATACTTCCTGAGCCTTGAACGAATCAATAAAACGCTTCATTTCGACCCTCGTGTTAACGCCATGCTGTCGCTTACACCCGGTTTACTCACCCATCCTTGTCGAGGCTCTGCTGGCCACAGGTGGATGAAATAAGCCCAGCTGAAACCATCACGGCTACATAAAGTAGCCAATGCCACGACATTTTGTCAGGCAGGTAAAGCGAGCGATTTGCCAGAAAGGAGATCTCTTCCAACTCCCTGTGGTAGTCTGTTCTAGTCGCAACGATACAGCGATCGTCAAGACACTTTGCTGTCACTGCCCTTGTCTATGTTTATCTGCCGTGCGGCTGTTATTTGCAAGGCGACAGATTGTCATCTTTGCTTCAATCGAAACATTTCCCAGTAAAGAATTTACTTCCTTGTTGCGTAATCGATCGTCTCTCCGCACTCCGTAATGTGCGTAGTTCCTGGTTGCTAAGCGACGTGCAGTCTAACCATGCCGCCACTTCCTAGTTTCGAGTCAAGACGAAAATTTACGAGAACAGCCAAGCTGACATTCATTTAGCACACTGGCAGGGGTTTACGGTCCAAGCCGGTCAAAGAATCTCAGTCCTAATTGACAAATCGACTGATGGGGCATCTAGGATTGTCACACACATGGAATCGAAACACGTTGTTTGGAAAGAAAGCCGGTGATCTCACATTGCTTCTCAGTTTTGCATTTCAGCAGGCTATTTTGATTACTCAGCCGTTCCGTTTTATTATGCAGCACAGTAGCGGTTTTGCATTACACTGTTAGAGCTAGGTTGTCAGACGAAGCTGGAACCTTAAAAAAACTACAGATCGAGGTCTGGTGATTTTTGTTCTCGAATGGAGTTCAGTGGTGCAGCATCAATCGCTATGTTGTGGGCCTAGTGAATTTAGCATGTGGGCCTAGTGAATTTAGCGCGATTGGTAGTGATGCAATAATGTAATGTATACTTTCTATGTGCCCTTGTGAGCAATACCCTTCAACGGCGCTTCACAAGAATACATCATTAAAAACAACGCTTACTGAAAACATAGCTGTAATTCCTACATATGCTGCTGCTGATCGAATCACGAATGCTTGGCAGGTTATTCCACGCCGACGAGGATGCGATGATAATGCACGCGTACATGATAATCGATCTCTTCTCTGTTCAAACATAGATGCATTTGCACAGTGGATACAAGAGGTGATCACAAAGAGTGCATTTGTGGTTACTTCTATGTTGAGTGAGAAAGGCTGAGTAAACTCACACTTAGCTTTTTGTCAAGTCCAGCCATTGACTGACAGGCAATCAGAGCAGCGGACTGGAAACGAACGACGAGAGAGAAGTGGCTATGACGTAACCTTAAAATTGCGGAGCCATTTCGGTCGTCCCTGCCATATGTAGCAGGTATTCCCGAGAAGTTGTTGGTTGATAGTATCACCCAATGAACCGATCAAGTATAGTGGACACAGACCTCACACTGACGACTTTGTCTCGTCACTAACGAGACAATGAAGATAAAATTCCATTTGTTTCTGAAACAGTACCGCATAATTCAAAATAATGTATACAAGAAGCGTATCCCTATTTTGAGCTGATCGAGTTCATTGCGGGCTGAAATCGATGGAACCTTGGATGTGTGAAAATCATTCGACACATGCTCGCACCCTACGAGCATCAATCCTCTCGTGCCCTGTTTCAGTCTCAGTGAAACTGGATGAGATGTCCTATGCATGCTGACACGTGGTTTTGTCTCTGCGCATGAGGTGAGTTCTCTACGGCAGGCAAATCATTGCATCAGTATGAGGCAGTGGGAAAGAAGAGGCCGTGGTATCTGCCCAGTTGCTTGACATTAACTGACGCCTTAGAGTGCCGCAACTTCGTGTAGGTCCCCGGTCCAGGAGTTTTCTGCAGCAAGAAATTCGACATCACGAGTTATGCAGATACGTTTTGGATAACACAAAATGTTTAGAATTACTGCAAATACGTCAGGTTTTTTTGCTCTAGCTGGGGCGCACGACGGTAAGGAATGGACAGCTAGTAATTGCGTATACTGCTTATGACTCACCAATTGATGCGGCCTGATGAAACGAGGCGTTCTTGATTGGAACGATGACGTCATGGCATGGGGCCTTTGAGGGGGCGATGCTTCGTACTGGCCAGGGGATGGCCCCTTCCGCTATAACCGAACAAAGAGAAGACATGCAAGAGAGACGTTTTGATGCAGCACACACCACGAGTGACAATTTGATCGCAAGTCGAATGCACCACAGACGGAGGATTCTGCTATAACAGATTGCCATGACAACCATCACATACCGGCACAAATTGAATGGTTGGGAAGCGCTTCGATTGCGAGCTGAAATTATAGGTCCTGCCCCTATAAAACCGATAAGTAGCATAAGAAAAGCACAAGATCAATGAGTAGACCACGCAAAACAATCGAGAAACTTAATTGCGATCTGCTTACGCTCTGTGATTGGAACCTTACTTGTTACTTCTCTCTGGTTCAATCATTCCATCCTTTCCACTCCTGCCGACGTCATATGAACCAGGGCCAATGTTGTCAGGGCAACTGGTTTTCTGCAATGCAATTGGCTCCATTTAATGCTGGATTGCTGGTAAATACCAACATTATCAAAAATCAGTCGTTGACGTTGATTAATGCTGTGTCATGATTATTGCTTAGGTAGTTACTATTTGTAATTATTATTGTAATGGAGGCCAGTTTCACATACATGTCAAGTTCAGTTGATTTACAGCACGGTTAATTAACACACGCTTGTTGTTTGATCTTCTCGTATTATGCTACTGGGTATTACGTTGGCTCATGATTAGTTGTATTCCGCTGCACTGTACAGATGTAAAACCTATCTGCCATTGATGTTGGAACACTCGAGCAAGACTGATTCCCACTAACCATGGCACTAGAACTGGGCATGGTCGTGTGTCTACCAGGCCCCTTGAAGCTGTAGCTACATCTCTTGGTCGATGCCTCGTCCGTCAAGTCCTTGTAATTATAAACGCCAGGCATTAATTGGCTGCCGGTCAAAGATGGATCGGCATTCCTCCTTCTGCCGCTGCTTTGGAAGCCGTAAGTCATTTTGACAGGACGCTGTTCGGCTTCTTCTAGAAACGTCGGAGCGTTGTAAGCCCCAGGCAACGGAGTGTTCTACGGAAAAAAGAGATGATAATTTACGGGTAAATGAACACTGTCTTTTGTCGATTTGATTAATTGATGTTCAAAGTCAGTCTGTAAAACTGATTAAATCTGATAAAGGTAACTCAACCAAATGGCAGATTGCCGAAAGGAAGATAGTTGATTGTGGCATGCAGGCAAAATGTAAAAACCCAGCTGTCCCTTTATAAATGGCAAACGGGGGCACGGGGCAATGGCAAGACATATATGCGTTTCTTAATTGATTGATCCATCCCTGACCCATTCGAAGGGAACATCACTCAAACTTGCAATCTTAAGCACTTCAAAAACCGTAATAAAGAAGCCCTGGAAAAATCACAAAAATATCGAGAAAAGATACAAAATCTCCCATTGAAGTAAAGAATCTTGAAAAAATAAAACAAATAAACTGAAAGCCTTAATTATAACCCAGAACACATTTTACAATGTTTAAAGATCATTGACGATTTTTAAATAGAAATCTCGTACAGTTTTTGATAAGTGAGTTGCCCTTCGCTCGGATCCATCACTAGTTTGGAGGATGAAGAGTGAATGCTTACAGCCTTACTCGTATCGTATGCTGCCACCATGTGCCTCTTCCATGGCTCTCGTCTTTCGCCTTGAATCGATCAGGCTGGAGATAAATACAACGCAGAAATAAACACAGCAGAGCTGACACGCCGTGACTCGCTGAGCCAACATGGCAACATTACAGTATAACTCATGGCATTTCAACCAACCGGCGCGTCTTTGTAGAACGATGTTCTTGTGTGCATATTCACTTCCATAATTTAGTGTTTTCGTCCTTGCAACAGACTCGACAAATAATAGACTAAATACCTTCTGATTTCGCTTCGTTTTGGTTTTTATCACCTGAAAGTGGCCCTCGCTCAACACATGATAACAACAATGCGGCAACACAAATGCTTCAAGACAGGGGGAATTTAAACCTACAAGTTTGGAGTATTTGTTGTTGTTGAAGTACTCAAAAGAATCTAAAGATATATAACTAAATATTTTAAAAACAGTATTTTTATACATAGTATAAAATACTATTTTGTTTCATATAATGATAAGTAGGTTTGTTAAAATTTGTTATTCTAGCTATCAACTCTCACGCGCGAAACCTCCTAGAGTATCGCCGCCATGACAACTTGTTTAGCAGGAGGGTGGTTCGTAGTAGAGGCCGTGGTGGACATCTCTCTGGTTAGTTAGCTTGATATGGCTTGGGCTTGATTGATTCCTAATTCCTTGCTTCTACTTCCATCAGGCAGTCTTCTGCTGTGATTTCTGCTGAACGTTATGAAGGAAATAAAGAAATCAGGAGACGCTGTTATTACGAAAGTCTGGGAGGTTAAAGCTGACTACGAATTTAACCAAGTTTTGGCGTGCCCTGTCTTTCGGTAGGTATTGTCAGAAGTGCCTCATGCCAAGGCTAATTATTTGGACTGAGAGTCTATTTTTACAATTATTTGGACAAGCGTAACATATTACATAGCCTGCGTACATACCGCCTCTCCAATAACAATGGAGTTTGCGTAATCAACGCCAAAACGTTCTTCGCGCCAGAAACTGCATCGCAACCGCTTAGACCGACTCACTACAAAGCCAAGGCTGCTTGCTTTTGTTTATCGCCTTATTGGCCAAGAGACAATAAAAATGGAGTTCTAAATCCACTACAGTCACAGCCATTAGCTCCTAGGTTGCAGCCAACAATCAAGTCAAACTTTGAACCAGTTTGAGAACAAGGTAAAATTTAATATTTTTAGTAATTAGGCAAAACCTTGGCGAGAAGTCCTAGCCGTAAATACATGCCCTAAATCAAATGACATTCTAACAGCTGCTGTACAGTAAACTATTTGCCAAGATGCATAAAATATTCAAGGTTCTGATTAACATTATTTCAGGGATAAAAAGCCTAGCATTGTCACGGCTGGTCAAGATGGCATCGTTCGAGTCCACGAACTGAAACAGAATGAAGCAACTGGACAGTTTGATGGCATTGTTAAGGTTTGTGATGATATAGTGTGGATAAAAGTGATGTTGTGTGGCATCTATATGTCTTATAGGGTGTTTAGGTACAATACACCTAGCATCATAAAGAAATAACAGCAGCAATGATAGATTACAGTCTGATTTTCTTTGGTCAATTTGCTTTCAAGCTACAAAATTTTGACATAAGATGATGATGTAATAGAGCTATAACTTTATTGGATCCTGCCAATTTATACACTTACTTGCTTTCGTTTCATGACAATGATTTTCATTCTCAAAGTGTGTAGTGAAATTCATTGTTGGCCCTGATGGGCATCTCGCAACTTTCTTACGTCATGATAAATTGATGTCTATGCTTCTTTTAGACACCCGTCATGCTTGAAACAAAAGGTGGCCCAGTGCAATGCCTCCACGCTCAGAACGTCACAAAATTTAACTCAGTGGACATTGTGTCTGCAGATGCAAGGGGACTTCTTGTGATATTCTCAAACAATCAAATCTTAAATCGACGCGTTGTCGTGGAGAATTGTATCTCAACTATGTGCTTTGATTCAGACGCTGGTGAGTTATTGCTGACCGAACCACTAATACCAATTTCTTTGCTTGATAAATGATAACTCACGGTAATTGATAGCTTGTTGGTAGATGAATAATTTATATGCTGCCATTTTTTCTTACAAATCTAACTGCTTCTTTTCAGTTTTATACATAGAATTTAGAAATTAATTCTTGCATCTTTGCTTCCGGAAGTAAAGGCTGTTTCATTGTAAAGAGAACCATAGAATAGGCCTAAAAACTTTTCATCTCTCAAAGCGATGGTGATTTCTAGCTTCCAAAGCAAACAATCCCTCCAAAGAACAAGGAGAGATTTGAGCAAATTTACTACATTGATGTTTGTGTGTTCTCCTTGAATAGCCGGCAACTTAGCCATTGTCACTGGCGCTCGTGATGGTACATTGGTGGCTGTTACTGCTTACTCCATTCTGTGGAAAGTGAATCTCAACGATGTAGCAGGACATCAGGTGAGTTACACACATGAGGAGCAAAAACCTGAATACACTACCAACACTGTTGAGTGGCACTAGCTGCAAGCGAAGTATAATTTTTTCTCTCGCAGATAACAACAGGGCATGATTTACTGGGGATTAGCTGCCTGCAACGATATTGTATCAGCCAACACGGATTGGAAGTGAATTACATTGCTGTCGGAGACACCTGTGGAAACCTGCACCTTTTTCAAGAAGGCTACTTAGTCAAAACAATTAATTTGGCTTCAACTGTTGTTGGAATGTGTACTGGAAACTTTACAGGACAAGACTGTGTGCCTAATGACGGATTCGTTTCAGTAGTAGCATCCCCAAGCAAGCATGGTCAGTCTGTACAGCGTTCTTCATTACAGAGGGGACGTGAACTAGCTGTTGCATTGAAGGATGGTTCTGTGATTGTTATGAAAGGTCTGAAGCAAACACCGTATGCTAACTTAAAATTTCAACTTGGACAGATCCTTACAATTCCATCAAGCTCCTTGGCCACGACAGATGCTTTGGTTTGTACTGGTCAGTTTCATTATGTCTACGTGATCCACAATGGAATTGTTTTGTCACAATATCAAACGCGCGATTGGGTAACTCACGCCACGTTATTGACATTGCCAGAGAAGGAAACTCCTCCAGTGGCAGCTGTCGATCTCATTGTTGCTTGCGCAGACTCTAGTATACAACATCTGAGCATTAACTTGCACACACCTTAACTCAACAACGTAATGAAACATTTTGATTGATAAGACATCTTTCTAGCACTTCATCGTTTATACATCTGCTATACCAAGCAGTTAAGATATCAATTTGGTTTAAAGCAGGCAAGGTTAATACATGTCACGTCTACTATGTTCAGCTTAGTAATAATAATGTTTTAAGCTATCTTAACAACGTGCATGTCTGGTGATACACCAGTAGGGCTGTTAGACTATACAAATGTTGTACACATGATGTGGCAAAAACAGGACTGTTAGGGCTTCCATGCAAGTGATGAAGCCAAACGATTGTCATGGCTAGTAGACATATGGGATAAGCCTGTTTGGAACACGCGTTTTGAACTCATCCCATTTGGCACCCAGGGAGTTGCTGAAAATGACATTGTTGTTTGACGCCATCGTTAATGCCATACAGAAGAAGAAGCTTGGCACTAGCCAAGGAATCCAAT
The DNA here is from genome assembly GCA_900245855.1 of Calvadosia cruxmelitensis. Lineage (NCBI taxonomy): Eukaryota > Metazoa > Cnidaria > Staurozoa > Stauromedusae > Kishinouyeidae > Calvadosia > Calvadosia cruxmelitensis. The sequence continues at coordinate 53,576 of OFHS01000022.1, read as the reverse complement.
TGGATGTGCCTAAAATGAAGCCAAAGAGTATAGATTTGGAAGGTATTTCTTATAAATATATTGCTCCTGCTTGTTAATGTTATTGTAGCCCTAGCATGTTTACACAGTAGACACTTGTTGTAAATCTCACTGTTTTAATCAAGCATTGAGCAATGCAATTGCGATACAACGAAATCAGTCTATAACGGTCACCTCTGGGACATGAAAATATGACCTTTATAGACAGGTGGCCTTTCTGTCCAGGTTGATTTCTATAGAAAGCGTTATTTTGAGGTTACTAAGAGCTGCCTTTATACACATGTGGCTGCTATATAGAGGTGGCCTCTAATACAGGTTTGACTGTAAATGACAAAACAACAGCAGTGTATCATGCACAGCACTTGAAGCAATAGATTAGCTTAACTTGAAGCCACTAAAGGTGAAAATGTGTCTACAAATTTGCCGCCGTTTAATATTTGCCTTCTACAGACTAAAATGATTAGTCATTAGTAGCCTAATAGCTACACAACATACAGTGTCTCTCTTAGTAGTCTCTTGCGAGTGGAAATGAAAAGGGCAACCTTCATGATGTACCAGGTTAGACAGTAAAGTGCTTGGGTCTTGGATTCATAACATCAAAATATTAGGCCTTTTGACCACAATAGAGGAAATTCCGATTCAAACCTTACTGGTGACATGGAATGTTCAAGGGGCTTTTACACCCACCTAAACTTCTGCCAAGTGATTACAGCACATTTGACACAACATTAATTTCTGGGTGAGTTGTTATGGATTGCAGGGGGTCAAAAGTATCAGGAGTTCGACATAACTTCATCTCTTTTTATCGCGCAAATAAGAACATTTGTCCACTTTTTATTCCATACGCAATACGCTAGCGACAAATCAGACAGCAAGGGTGTTGAAGTTACCATTGAAGCTTACCGCAAGGTATAGTCCACGCAAGAACCATCAGCAGTTCTCCAGCAATGTCTGTGTATTGTATGATGCCACTTGGTCGTTTTGCAATGCCATTGTCATTGACATCTGTTGGAGTTGGCATAAAAATCAGAGCTCTCTAGCAAATCAATTGTTCTAGTTTATTTATATAGTAATTGAATTACACACTAACTGTTTGAATGTATGAAATTATGGGTTTCAAAGTCAGTCCACCTAGCTCGACAATTATACTGTTTGTTGACTATCTACAATAAATCAAATACTACATTGTTTTTAGTCAATCTTATGCAAAGTTAAATTTCAGGTTATAATGTAGTTCTCAACATAAATTGTTGCTACAGGCACACCTGTATTGAAGGCCACCTCTATAGAGCAGACACCTGTGTATAAAGGCCATTCTTCATAACCCCATAATGATACTTTCTATAGAAATCAATCTCGATAGAACGACCGCCTGTCTATAAAGGTCATTTTTGTCAGGTCCCAAAGGTGACCGTCATGTACAGGTTTCACTGTACAATGCTGAACTTGACTTACTTGAGCTCCATGGGGTCTCTTCTAGCCGTGCTCTTTGAAAGAGAAGCAAACCAAGCACTGAAAAAAAGATAAATGGCAATCACTTTACAGTTAAAGCTATCTTCAGTAAATTAAATTATCTAAGGATCAGTACAAAGGCTCTATTGATGAAGTTGATTGCCAAACATGCGCAAAAGTACTGGCTCGTGTTGTTTTGGGTCTGGGTCATTCACTTTTATAATTCTAACATTGAGGCTGAAATTTATTAAAATGAGATACGCCCAAGCTCGGAATCGACAACAACTAAGAGTTGTTGGAAACCGAGATCACAGAAAAACTAAAGCGCGCCGTGGGAGTCAAACCCACTATCCCTTGCTAGTCTGCACAAACATCAAACAATCACCTTTTATGTCTGCGAGTGAGCCTCATTATGACATTGTATACCAGCCTTGGTAACACGACCCGCCTTACCTTTACGGACCACCATGAGATGCTTTGCAGAATGTCACTTTAAATCATACACTCTCCAACAAAAATAAGTTATCTACGGTAGACCTATCAAGGTTTGTTTATAATATAAAGAACACTAGTAACAAGAAATGTAGGCCTAATTACTTATTAATTATAAAAATATTGTTTTGATAAATTGATGTACAGGAGTATATTTTTATGTATTTCAGACAAAACGAGGCATACAAAATTATGGTTAATAAATTACATGGTGTGCTGAAATTTATGTGAAGTAATATCAGATTGCTTGTTTCTTGTAAATGCCGACCATTAAATATCAAATGTTTTAGGCCACAATTTTAATATATTGGTCGCATTTTTCTTGGTGTTTGATGTGGTCTAAGAGCAATTTGTGTGTCCTATGAATGAGTATCAACCAAGGAATCTAGTGCATTGCACTAAGTGGTGTACTTAGGCTAATAGTAGCCTAGTAGGCCTACATCAATAGTAATTCCTCTAAGCGGTCAAAGGCAATCACGATGAACGCCATAATAGCAATGTCGAGCTGAAATCTTTCAAAAAGTAGTGTAAGATCATGGATCCTCATCGAATCTTATCTCAATCTTCCTCACAGAAACATGCATGCCTATGGCTATATTGCAAACCTTGGATGACTGTGGTCAGGGCTAGTCCCCAGACTTGCGGGTCCATTGGGAATGTGTAGATATATCTTGTCAAGAATCCGTAGAGACACGGCACGACCACCATGTGGTAGAACGCCATGAAAAAGCCACAGTTGTGATAGAAAGATGCTGATGATTCAACTAAGTGACGCTGTGGAGTAAAATAACCAAACGTGATAGTCTCCAGCATTACAATTTACCAGTTTCTGTTAGAAGCCTCATTTATCAGCTCCCAGTGGCAAAAAAGCATTTGCAGCTAATTTAGACCACCTATATCGATAATTATGCCACCTTGGAAATTAAATGCTAAGTACTGGTAATTATTGGCGCTTCCTTTACATAACTTGTTTCCCAAGTTCCTTTAATTGAAGGTCTATATTCAAAACTTTGTAATTGGAAGATTTTTACTGTCAAAACTCATTTTGGGCAAATTCTTGCCTGAAAAAGTAACATCGCAAAACATATGCGCCCCAGAGTCCATTTAAGTCATTAGGCTGAAAAGAGCTACCATTGGCACAGTTACAAGCACAAATGATAATTATAGAAATGTTGTTGAAGGATTTTGATGAGTGACTACTTTCAACGTAAGCAGATGCTGCGAGCATGCTACAGGTAATCAAAAAAGACCCTAAAGTGAAACCTGTCTATAGGCCTAAGGGACTGTTTACATGAGGCTAGCCAGCCCGGTTGGCGCCGGGACGGGCTAATTTTGTCGATTGTTTATATGGTGATTTCCTGTCCGGGCTGGCCCTGCTTCAGCGCGGCAAATTTTTGCCAGACTGGTCTCTGTTTCTTCGACGCAAGTGTGTTCGCCACATTTTATCACGTTGGAGGCTCGTCTTTCGGGATGCATAAACTCTGGTTGTCATTCTATTTTACTACCAGTGCATTCCGTAACTCTTTTTACAGAATAGAAGTCATGTTTAATTACAAACTCGATCACTTCGCCACTCGGTCGAAACTATTTGCTTTGGATTCCATACTGTGTATTGATGATGAAAAGCAAAAGAAAGATACGATTTTGAGCTTATATCGACGCAAACGAGTCGACAAATTAATCTTTGGCACCAGATGTCAAACTTATGTCACCCTAGCGCCTGCGTAGAAAACTTTAACAGCCGGGCCAGCCCGCCTGATGTTGTTTATATGTCATTTTTTCGCATTTTTCCATCTCACCCAGGTGGGATCCCACCGGTAATGAGGTGGGATCCCACCATACCGGGCTGGCCCGACAATCATATAAACGCAACGCAAAGAAACAATGCGAAACAATAGCAGGCAACGATCTCACTCAAAGGTGTCAGCCCGTCTAGCCGGGCTGGCCCGACTCATGTAAACAGCCCCTGAAGGTCACGTTTCGACCAGTGGCCTTCCTGTCCAGGTTGATTTCTATACAAAGTGTAACTTTTGGGGTTATGAAGAGTGGCTGCTCTATAGAGGTGGCCACTAATACAGGTTTTACTGTATTAGTAGTTAGCTTTGTGCGACAGACTAACCTCAAATAGCAACCGGTCGCATACAAACAGAAGCTGAAATGCGCAAACCAAGAACAGTGGTGCGTGCTTTCCCAGTTCCGTTGTGGAGTGCATGGCTTTGTAAATCAAGCTCAAGTCGATGATAGCCTAAGTACGGACAAACGGAGGCAACAGGGTTAGCATATTTGGTGTTCGGAGACACTCGTTATTGACCAACAGAACATGACCAGGGTGTGATGCCATACTTACGAGTCCAATGTAACCAGGTTTTGTCAAACAGAAGTGCTTAAAATTAAACCCAGGTATTCCTGGATTTGCACGACAGCCAACGAGAAATGTGTATGGAAGAAACCCTGAGAATGAAACATATGTTTATTGTTGACATTAATGAGCACTATACTGTAGACTAGATAGATTAGTTAGAGATAAGCATTATTGTATTTTTAATTATAGGCTTGGCATGAAGGCATGGAAGATCATCTGTAATCATTCCAAATGGAATAACCAAATGGTCAACTATCGTGGAATATTATCGCATTTTCCAGGAAATATTGCTTCAGCTTTAAATAATTAAGATAACCTACAAACATTGTAGAGATTTTCAATAAACATAATTTGATCCTTTTCACCTTCTGCATAATAGAGAGCAGTGATGACTCTCCAACATAAATCTAACGTTTGGTCGGTGCTGTCTGAAACTCGACAGTGTTGTTCTTACTTGATTTCTTGAATGGCGCGGCTTCAGCAAAACCCAGCAGCATGGAATGAATGTGCAGCACAAGCATGATGGCGAATGTTACAGTGGTTGCAGCAACAGTTAATTGGGTGAAGTTCTGATGGACAAAGCTACTTGGAAATGTCTTTTTGTACACCATGCCATAAAAAATGGCAAGTGAAACACACAGACTGAAGAGACCTAAAACGAAACAAAGTTACACCCTGCATTGACATGACAACAAAGGTGTAGGCCGTGCTGCCAGTGCCAGATTCAGTCAGCTTGGAAAGGTGCAAACTTATGAAATTGCAAACCAACCATTGAGACGATACTTGAGAGGTTCTTGGTTTGTGAACGACTGACGACAAATCACCTGTGAGTATATAAAGCGAACGTGTCGACGTTATCCTGTTATAACATAGGCTGAATTAATGTCGAAAGGTTAATTAAGTATGTAGCTTCCCAATGAGGGAACATTGTCAAAACACTTAACTTTAACAATTTATATACATTATTGCCTATTAGCTGTTACTATGTAAGTATATAACATTATGTAGGCCAAGGTTGTAGCAAAATTTTAAAGTGCAAATGTTATTCGATTAGCACACATCCCCAGTGGAAAACATGTATGTTGCGCCGAATATCTTCGGCGTGGAGCAGAGGTCCTGCACCAGGAACTGGCGCACAGCGGATGTTGGCGTGGCGCAAGTCTGGAGCAACACTACCTGGAGCAGTATTCGGCATACAAAAAAACGAACTTTCCACTGAGGGCACACACCAAGCATTGATAGATCTTAATTTTAAAAAGAAATTCCTTAAGAAATGTTTCAAATAATTATATTGAAATCATGCAAAATCATCTATACGCAGAACACCTCAGACTAATGTCCCTCGGGTGGTCGCTAAAGACAGGTTTAACTATTTAAGTTCACTTGCCTTCAACTAAACCGAGAAGAAGGTATTTGTGGAATTATTTTATTGGGCATAGTTAATTGATAACTTAGCCAGTAAAAGTATGCAATATTTATCTGCGAAATTGAACACGGTATTAGGATTTCGGTATACCTTTCCGATGGGAACAGAGTGGAGTATCGCTTGGAAGACGAACCAAATGCCCACCATTGCAAACGCTTTAGAATCAAACAAACTGGCCGCCGTTGCTTTACTGGCTGAGCGCAGACTATTGAATGTGCAACTTGAGCTCTTGCAGGCCACATTGAGTAACAAGACGAAGGTAGGCATCAATACAAGGATGATGGCTGCCATGCACCGTCCAGAGAACAGGTAACTCTCCCTGCTCGATGCAACGTCACTGTCAGCTGACTCCACCTTGTCATCTTCTGGGACAACGCTGTCTTCGGGTTTACGGGACGATCTAGTGACTCTGTGGTGGACTGTTATCTCTTCTTTGCTAACTGATAGTTTCTCTTCGCCCACTGTTTCAACTGTGGTTGTAACTTCTTCGTTGGTTTCTTTACGGCTATCGAGAGCCGGGCCATCAGCTGTCTCGTATTTTTCAACGTGTTTTCTTGCCCTTACCGGCGTTGTCGGCGGTGTTTTGGCGCGCGTCCTGCTGCTGCTTTGGCGTCGCGCCGGTGACTTGGAGCGGGATCTACTTCTTGAGCGTGATCTTGACCTGGAACGGGCTGTGCTCCTTCGTGATGGGCTACTTCTAGCCCTTTCAAAGTAGTTCTCATTCTGGAGTAAATAAAAAGACATATAAAAACAAAATTAACATGACCCAGAGTACAATCATAGCCGTTGCAGTGATTACCGACGATCAATCATGGGAATCGATCTGACTGCAAGCTGAGTTGACACTTACGAAAATATGCTTCACTGAGACATGGAACATTTCATCCTGCTGTCCTTGAAATGTAACTGCATAGACTTCCTTGTCTGAATCATCGACGATGGTAGCCTTGTAGTACAAGTTGCTTCCTGGCCATCTCGCGTAACACACCGCACCGGCTTTGAGATGAGACTTCGACATACTGCACAAATTTACTAGCAAAGAGAAGCTACCACAGAAGTACCTCGTAGATGCCTTCACAGTTCAGGTTGAGCTTCATTCGAGGCATATAATTCTATTTACAACTCGTAGTAGTCAGTCACTATTTTGCTGCAGACAAGAGCTTATCTTTTGTCAACCGCAAAATGAACTTGGCGCGCTTGAAATTGAGAGCTCTGAACTCGCCACTGATTGGTTAACGGAAACTTTTTGAAAGCTCACGGCTTTGTCATTGGCCGACGTCTTTGTTTATCAAGCGTGTTGCCACGCGACAATAGAGCACACCTGTCAAGATCAGGTCAAGCCACAGAAAATCTAAATAACATACAGAATTCAGGAATAGAATAGAAAGCAGGGGAATATTGCACTTACAGTATACTACAGTCGAGCTCGTTTAATATCCCATCTTGCTTAAAATCCCACTACTTTCTTCTTAATTTCCTGCGAAACTCGCTTTTTGTCCCATTTTGCGGATGTCTTACAATACATGTGAACGTTTCGGAACATTTTGCATTGACAGACCCATCTAGAGTTTGAAATGAAAATTTTCTCTCTTTCATTCAATTCATACGTGCAAATGTTCTACATGTATACGGTATTAACAGAATTATAATTATGTTACACCGTTTGCACAACAAGACTTGAACCCCACCGTCCGAAAAAAGAAAACAAAAAACAAGACTTCAAGATTTCATTTGGATATCCAGCTCTCTAGTTCTCAAAACGATAGCAGATGATGTGGCTACTTGTAAGAAAGGCAAGATAAACATACATACAGTCATACATACTGTATACAGTATACTGCATAAAAGTGCTTTTTCAACCTGTTCTTGAAAACCGAGATTGTACCAAATGTAACGATACCTTCCGGAGTTCCGGTAGCTTTATTCCATTCGCGAATAGTTCTATTGAAAAAGAAATAATGTCGAACTTCTGTTTTTGTTATGGCCAATTATAGTCTTTTTGAATTGCGGTAGCTTATCAGGCCAATAGATCTATTTAATAATCTTGCATAAATGATGTAAATCCAGTTACGGCCGTCTTTGCTGTAAGTCTTCAAAGTTGAACAAAGTAAGTCTTTCTTCGTAGCTAGGGCGTTCAACACACAGATAGCACACTTCATCATCACCATCATTTATTCTGAAAAAACCAATACGCTTTCAATAGTTTTTTTTCATGTTGCAGATACAAATATGGTATTACAATGTATGGATCCAAAAATGCTACTAATATACTTTTTTTCAAATAATAAAATGTTAATGCTACTTCAGATACTTTCTAATCGTCTTGCCGAACCCAGTCCTGCAAGCATCTTGCCAGATACTTCTGGTATTGCGTCGTTGTACGCTTTCAAGTAAGGCCATATAATTCAGCAAATGGGGACTGGGAACTTGAGTATCACACACTCAGCTATCGGACGCATGTAGACAGTAAAAGATCGAATAAAGTGTTTTACGTTTTCTATTGTGGTGACTTAAATATGTAATGTAATTTGCCGCGATGCTTGCCTTTTTACTAAAAACGTTGAGATGACTGGATATTTGGAAAACTGGAGAAAGATATACTGTAAAGGTCACAGATTCAATCTTTCACCGCAGATAATGGGTTTTCTAAGACAGCAGTTCTGTTCTTGTAAGTGTATAACTAACATTGCACTGTTCTCTGTATGCGGAATGTTTGATAGGTCACGAGGGAATAAATATGAGTTGTCCATTGCAAAGCAATTCCTTTCTTAAGTAATAATTATATTACTATATCTCCATTCTCGGGCTAATGGATATTTTCTCAGTTATGATTGACTTTTGATTCGACGAGGGGACCAAAAGAGTGCTTACTGCAAGGGCTGCTAGTTCACATAATTATAGAACCGGACGAGTCACCAACACACTTCAGAGCCACACTTCAAAGAGAAAGCAAAGAAAAAGAACTATTCACACAGGTCGAGGCAGTGGTTCTCCACCTCAGTCAATCATTCCATCAATAAACAATTATACAATTTTATATCTTTGCAGGTTAACCCAAATTAATGACTTTTATATGGCTCATTAAAGCAGTGTGTCTTCATGACATCATTTGGAAATGGAATGATCCAGGATAAAGGATATCCCTGTGATGATGTCATTCGCATTGGAAGTAAGGTGCAAGATTATCCAGCAAGGAACAGCACCATCACAAGGCATCACGTCAGTCCAAAACCCTTGCTGTTTTCAATCGCCAAAGACAATTTTGCTTTCAATTTCTCGGCATCGGAGTATTCAGGCAACAACAGACGATTGAAGCAAGTCATGGCTGTTGGCAGATTGTCCGTGTCGGGACCATTGCGTTGGATGTGAAATGCCAATGACTTCAGTCCATTAAGTGGCACACGCGCACTGCCAGTGGCAAACATCAGCAGTCCACATTTCTGCTCCTTAGTGAACGCGTGAACAATCTTCCAAAAGTCGATGATAACACGATGGTCAGCCGAATAAGAGTCCCTGTAGATTGTTGCTTGTTCTAGGCCGACAAAATCAAGTTCAGCACTGCCACAGATTAGCAACTCCAGCTCATCGGCACGGAATAGCTTGAACACCTCGACATCGCAGACCTGGATTAATGAAACCATCAAGGCATGAGCTTACAATACCCTCCCGCATCAAGGGAAGAGCAGTACTTTCATAGCAACATTGACATGCTAACTAACCTGATGCAAACCACTCGCAATGGCGTTGAACTGTGTCTTGATGCTTGAATCCAGCAAATAATTGACGTACAACTTGACAAACAAATCACGATTGCTGGCTGTCACTAACACATCTCCCCCCTCTGGTATGAGGTCATGTGTGACCACTTCGCCAAGACAAGTACTGGACACCTGGGGCAAACAAACACAGTCAAAAATGAGTCATGTTGGCAGGCCTATTTTAACTAGTAGGCACTCAAAGCACGCGCTTTAGGCCTTAAGTCTGGATAGGCCCTTCTCAATGTTAGTTCAAATATTCAAATTTAGAGTATATTGAGATCTAGTGCAGTGCGCAATCAACGGCAGAGTGCTACTGAGTTAATTTTTCTTAATTTGCTGTTTGTGGGCAAAAGCAACATCTTCAATATGCCAATGGGTGAACATTTTAACACTAGTAAGTTTCGGGCTATTTAATCGTTAAAAATTATGACCTCCTTGGTTAAAGTGCTTTAGGCCCTCTCAACGCTTAAAACGGCACTGCATGTTGGCATTGGGAAAGGAGTCTGAAATTGCAACTATCTCATTTAAAAGGGTGCCAATTAGCATAGAAGTACACACCTGAAATGTCATGCCCAATTCATCGACACTTTCAGCCTCATAAGCAAGCAGCTGTTGAAGGCTGCGTGCAATTGAGGGTTCTACGTCATTTAAGTCAACAAGAGACAATGACACTCCCAACAACTTCTGGTAGAAAGCCATTGGAAAGTGAACATCCAATGTGATGCCATTGTAGATTGCAAGACCAAGCAGTACTCCAACAAACTCAAACAGAACACGTGACTCAAGTGACGCCTTGTTGACCCATGATAGTTGATTCTCATCACAAGATACAAACATACCAAACTCTGTAACAGAAATAAAGCACACATAACCAGATATTGTTATATTTGCTAAAAAGTACGTTGAGTAACACAATGTGTAACAAAGACATCCTGAAGGAAGAATAGGTCCTACCTGGTGCAAAGAGTTGCTCTACGGCCAGCTGAAAGAACTCCTTTTGTAGTCCGCCCATGTCGAGACCAAACTCACCGCCTGAGACATATTTCACTTTCAAGGGTTTCTTGAACTCACCAGCCTGGCCACCATAAAAAGGATTGAAAAATAACACAATTAGGTATGTGTTGTAGACTTGTAGTAAATGTGTCCGCTTGTGAATTGCATAGAAATAGGTGGTGCGAGTCTGTGATGTCATTTTGTTATCTTAGTGATGTGACGACAGAGAATCATTTAGTACTGTTGTCATGTTTCAATGCTCTCTTGTAACATGTCGCTATAAATTGTATATGGGATGGTAAATTATTGCTCTTCGTGTTTGTTGCCCACAAACTGAGCTTAGATTATTGTGAACCATTGAATAGGACTAGTACATAGAAAAAGAAGATGATAGTTACGAAAGCAGTCCTCTGCCCAACGGATCCTCAATTTTGTTAAACTACTTAAATATTAAGTAACTCTTATACAGCATGATTAGTGGATCCAAGAACGGCAATGTACGTTTTCTAAATGCATAATCAATACGACACTTATACAGTCAAACCTGTATTAGTGGCAACCTCTATAGAGCAGCCACCTGTGTATAAAGGCCACTCTTTGTAGCCTAAAATGATGCTTTCTATAGAAATCTAACTGAACAGAAAGGTCATCTGTCTATAAAGGTCATCTTTCTCAGGTCCTAGTACTGACCGTTATAGCTATAGACAGGTTTCACTGTAAACAGGTCGAAGAGAATCCGCCTAATTACGGTTTTCTTGTGTACCTTGGCATGCAGTTGAACCAGAGCATCTTCCACAAGATGAGAGCGACGCAACTCCAACAGCAAATAAGGGCACATGGCGGAGTAGACATCGCCACTGAGCAACTTCTTCTGTGAGTTCATGTCAAGCACCTTTTGAACTTTCTGTACCCTTGCCTGCTGCACGATGGCATGCGAGTACTCCGCCCTCATCTGGTTCATGGCATGCAAATGGATGGCTTTTATCTGTGAAACCAAAACAAGTACATTGATGACAATGTGTAGTGATTCTTGTTCACATTGAAAGGCGAGTCGAAGACGAATTCAGCTAACACGACAATTCTAAATGTTTCAAATGTATTTCTAGCAATCAAGTTTCATAATCATGTCTACATCTCTTCGTTTCAAGCGTGAATCCTCTGAATCTTACAAAATGGGACTATTCCTTTTTTCACACATGGCCAATCGTCTAACTTTGATATCTAACTAGGACTCGGCCAACTTTCAATGTGAGCACCTCTGGAAACGCTAAAATGGACTGTGTCATTGTGCCTTTGTTGTTGAGATTCATGTTCTCAATTCCAGGGATGATAGACAGCGAGATGTGACAAGGACGAGATGCAATCAGATCGAGCATAGCAAAGACTGCCTATTCCAGCGCGCAGTTTTATATAGCTAACAAACGACAAGCGTACCTTTACATGAGGCTAACATGAAAAGGAGACTATAGCGTATTATTCGGCCTACAGTTTGTACACTGTGTGAACAATACGTAGTGAAAATGAACCTGAGAGATAGGAATGCCTTCTGACAAAGTGCTGAAATAAATTTATCACATGTTCGATATTCCTCAGTAGGCCTACTCAAAGCTATTGTTCTCAGATGGTAGTCTTACCTTGGTGACTGGCTCAAGAAGGAACGGATAGTCAAAGAATGAGGACTTGTCTTTACTGCCATGTGACCTGCAGCAAATGAAGATATGAAAAAGCATTGTTAGGCGCAGCAACGTCATTGAGACTACTGCTGCAACAGGCTGACAGCATCAATACTTTAGTGTAAATAAAAACAGTAAGCACATATAAGCATCATCAATTCATCTTCAAGTCACCGTTCTTACCCGCGTTTGATTCCTTGCATGTAAGAAGCAAAGTCAGCCTTCAAGTCAAACGTGATAGACAACGTTGGATTGTAGAACTTCTGTAGCGCAACCAGTGAGCATTGTGGGTGCGACACGCACGCGTCAAACAGGATGCACAGTACAGAGCAAATGTCACTGTGATAAGATTCAAACAGCTGTCCTTTGGTTAGTCCAGCAGAAAAGAGCACTTGGAAATCCTACAAAACAAAGCATAGTTCACATCACTGCAATCTAAATTAGCTGATCACATGAAAATCACTCTCAATCACGCCATAATAAATAATTATATAAATGTTTACTAATAAACAATCCACAATTATCAACATTTTCACAAGAGCATTAAGAAGTGATTGCATCAACAGCCAACATTGGATGTTTTTGTAAAGGCAATAATGCAGCTCATAACAAAAATGAAATATTAAACTCAATGTTTCACTTCTAGCAAGGATTAATGTTATCAAATATCTATTCTGTTCAGGCTTCTTTGTTGCTCCACTGTGGAACTTCCACAAGACATGTCACTAATTGATATTCTGTTCAGCAATCAACAGGGCCGGATTAGCCATTAGGAACAATAGGCCAGTGCCAACAGCCTTTCCAGAGTGATAGGCCTTTTATTACAGCCTCGTTTGCTGCTAAAAATTAACAATTAAATCACAACTGTAGTAACAATTTTTTACTGCACTTTTATACGTTATCTGCCCTAATCTGCTTCAGTTATGAAAATGCGTTTTTACTATTAAACTTACAAGACAACATACATCACATTCAGAGGGCCATTGAATGAAGTTGTGCTATTTTACTGGCTTCCGGGTGTGAGTGTAAGCAAATTGTTTCTGATGTGTCCAGTGGCCAATGTTTTAACAGAGCCACACATTTCAGGATATTTACCAAATTATCAAGACAGATCCTACCCCGCCTGCCTCTACGCGCAGCTCATTAGTGTGACTAACAAACGTAACAATTGATCAATACAAAATTGAAGATGAAGAAAAGAAAATCAATTACACCAATGGGATCATAACTATGACTTACCTGCTGTACATCCAGCAATTTAGAAAGCTCCAAGGCTCCCAACAGGAAAATCAGGTTCTGCCTACCATCAGCTGAAAGGCGATGGATAACTCGGCATATGGTCCTGGACAAAGCTGCCATGTTGGACAGACCAGGTATCACCATAGCAACAGCAATAGTATTTGCCTCCTTAGCATTGACGACGGGCAGTTGTGATAATGAAAACAACAGCATTTCCAGGGAAGAAGTCAGAGTGTTTATAAAACCATAATCAATGGTGTCTTGCTCTTGTAACAACTTGAAACATTTTGTGAAATCTTCACACGACAGCTTGTCATTTGCATCAAGAAAGCTCAAACTCAAATGACCTGAAGATGAGAACACTGTCCTTAGTGTGTTGCACAGAAATGTTGGATCACGACAGTGGATAAAGTCATTCACAACATCAGTCAGTAGAGCGAATGTTAGGTGTGAAAGCGATAGAGCTTCTTCTGCAATGCGGTGAGAAGAATTGATTTCTTGAGTAACTTTGGCCTCAAATGACTGCAAGTTGACAGTGTCACAAGTTGTAACAGAAACCTCAGGTCCAAACAACTGTTTTGTAGGGCCGACAGCTTCTGTAATTGTAGGTACATTGGCTGAACCAATACTGGAAGCTGAAAGAAATGAGCGGAGTGTAGTGCAAATCTTCCAAAGGCTTTGAATGGATCTTGGGACAACAGAGGTATTAGCACTGGTGGGTTGTTCAGCTCTTGATAATTCAGTCCCACCATCAACACTGGACGACAGCTGGAGACACGAGTAACTTTGTGATGTTGTCAAAGTTCCATTGCGTCGCAACTTGGCTGATGCCGACATGGGTGATTCAAGGAAGAGACATTTGAATGGAGTAGCAGTGTAAATACGTTCAACAAAGGTAGTTTTCTGCACTTTAGCAATACATGATGGGTTTCTAAACAAATTAGGCGGGAACACTTTGAAGGAGAATGTTGATTTCTTGTTGCATATATGGATGGATCCTCTATTGGCAAGCTCTAAGCTAATTAACCCTGCAGCTGCATTGCTTCTCTTTGGCACCTTACAGTTCGAAGCACAGAACAAGTTGTTACATTGTTTGTTTCCACAACCCTCTGTAAGTTGATGGTAATACGCGTGTACGTTGCTTGTTAAAGACAACCTGTTCTTTGCAAACTGCGTGCTGTCGTCGTCGTCATAACTGCGATGGGGTAAGGCCAAAGTCAAGGACAAGTTTGGATCTGACAATGCCATTAAATTGCTGGCACTCAGTGATCGTTTAATGTCATCCAGTTGGTGAAGTTCATTCATACTCACAGAACGTTCGATCATAATGTCTCTTTCTTCTTTTCGTAGTAGACGCTTGTGGCGCGTCTCGTCACCGTCGGTTTTCCTGTGCGGGCTGCGTCGACGTGAGACACTTGCTCCTCGCACTCTTTCCGCGTCGTTCAAACACTTGCTCGACTGCCTGGGCTTAGCGATCTTGCCTCGAAATCCATTATACACTGGTGGTTTATCCATTACGCGAGGAGCTGAATGGAGTGGCATAACTAAGCGAGCAGCAAAATGAACACTAGGCAATCCTTCTCAGCAACAAACCACAATAGAGAAGCCGTCGGGTTGGACGAACATCACCAAAACTTCCAAAAGCAACTCAGGCACTTCCGATGATTGAAACAGGTTCCGATTTCTCGTTATATATTCCCAGAAATAACAGAAAACAAATCGATAATGATCTGTACTGATTTAACGTGCCCAGAAAGGGCAAATGGCTGTTGCCTGTAATGTTGACTGTTGAATCGTTGCCAGGAATGCCAGCAGACAGAACACATCTTCATCGTAAAACAACCGCCATGTTGTGTTCGTTCGAACGTAGAATTGTACCCAGCCTTCTACTGGTGACGCGAAATTTCGCTGACTCAATCTTTCGAAGGGCGTTTAGCCGTAGGCAGGGCCGTAGGCACATTCTTGAAGACTTCTCAAAACAGCATCTAATCTTCAGTAGAAATCAATAAATAATTATATATAATAATTTCCACGTAGAAAAAACTGTTAATGGTGATTATGAATTTATGATGTCCTTTACTTGAAAATGCCGTCTCATCTTTCTCTTGATATTCATAAAAATCAAAAGCACGTACAGTACTGTATGTATTTAAAAAGCGCCTTCGAAGCCTCATGTTTCAAGGCTCCCCCTTAGTTAAGTGCAACTTGAGCTGCCTTCTATTCGTGTATTCTTTTTTTGCAGTTTTTGATAATCTGTTCAAATGAAGGTAAGTACAGTATGCCATGCATTGTAAGACAGAACTTACAGTAGACCAAGACAAAGTAAAGGGAATTAGAGAGAGAAGAGCTTGAAATAAATATTGTTGCTATGACACCTTACGAGCTGACCACAGTTGAAGCACTGACTGAATGATGGTGGATATGTTTGCCAGTAGTTTTACCCTATGGTTTTACCAGTATTCTCTATCGTACGCGGTCTCCCTGTGCCACGACCTAAAACCGTGGTTCAAGGTTTCCCGCGTCTTGCCAGCTGACTTTGAAATATTCAAGTAGAATATCAAACATTAGACCTACAGTCGTGTCGCTGTCGTTTCCTTAAAATATCAACATTCACAGAGGATTACTGTCCATTCCATATTTATCAAACAGAACAAACCAGCATACTGTACGTCTGGTTTGCTGGAATGAAACATATCTACGGCTGCTTACTTTTCTCTAATACTCAAAAGCGATGGAACTTTGGAGATCCTCTATTTTCATTTGAAAATGCCAAGATTCCTTGGAGAAGACTATTTGAATAAGGTTTGCTGTTTAGACTTTATGACATATAGAGAGCTTTTAGACTTATTCAATTATGTGTGGTGCATTTTTAATTTGAAATTGGATTTCAAAACGCAGAGATATTCAAGCTCCGACAAGGAACTTATATTGCATGGTATGTTATCGCATTCTAGGTCATAATAAACAAGAACAATGTTCTGTCCTCTTCACTGCTGTGCAGTCCATCTCATCTTTGTTCAAAATGGGATGGCGGTGGAACGAACAACACGTTGAAGACCGGTAAGGGAGCGAGCGGAGGCTCTCGAATCGATAATATGTGTTATCATAAAAGATGAAGTATAATTATGTGTTTATTTCATACAAAGTACACTTTTAGCAAATTGAAAATCACTGCAGTATTGGCTGTATGACAATGCGACATTGCCTGTACAGTGAAACCAGTCTATAATGGTCACATCTGAGACCTGAGAAAAATGGCCTTTATAGACAGGTCACAGGTGGCCTTTCTGTCCAGGTTGATTTCTATAGAAAATGTCATTTTGGGGTTATGAAGAGTGTCCTTTATACACAGGTGGCTGCTCTATAGATAGAGGTGACCGCTAATACAGGTTTGACTGTATAAGTATATACATCGAGTTTCGAGATGAAATATTTTAAATGATGGCAAAGATTGTTAAATTCTATAGCAGAACACTGACTTTTGTTTCTTTTTTTGTGAAGAATCATGTTCATTATTCCAAGAATTATTCTCTGAAGTATATAAAGATCAGGGCAATATTTTCGACGCTAATATCTCAGCGCTATCTAGTATAAAATGTAGGATGTCTTGATAATTTTAGGTATTCAAAGGCTCAGTGCTTCAGCTTTACCTGAATTCAAATATGTGACTGTGCACGATGTCTTGCAATCGACAATTGAGGCGAGCAATGACATCAGTTCAAATGGAAGGCAGGAGAAATTTGACATGCATGCTCATTTACGACATCGCACAGTGAGGTACATCGTGCCTAGCTCAAATCCAAGCTCACCGATTGCAAGCAGCTTTGGCAGTTCCTTGGACTTGGTTGACTCTGATGAGGAGATTGCATCGTGTGTAATCAGTTCATTGACTACTGATGTCAACATGCATTCATTTCAACAAGCACATGCTGACGGTCACATTAATGGTAACTCAAAAGTCAGAAATAATTATATTGAATTCTGTCGATTATATTCATGTCATATAGTGCAACTAGATTTAACAGCTTTGTTTCAAGACTATGCTAGAATGGTAAGAACATTTATTCTTATATTAACGAAACATTCTTGTTTATTTTTAAAAACATTCTTATTTTAAAGATATTTTTCTTAAATCGAGAATATTTATTCTAGGCAAGAATTTGCGATTTTGCTGTGGTACACATTTGCCTGTTGTGTGATTAGTGATTACTGTATCGGGGAGCGATTCAAGAGAACACGAATGGTGAAATTCAAATAATCATTGATTCTTGAAATAAGAGAGAAGTATGCTGTGCGATAGAACCAATGATTGTCCCAATTTGGACGTGCTTTGGCATAATGATAAACGGCCATTGCTTCTGAAAGTCACTGATGGCCCTTTTCTTCAGATCTTCTCTTAGAATCATTCCAAGAGGAAGCTTCCATGGCTCGCATCGGACCTACCTTGGATGAGCTATGCGACCGACTTCGTCCAGCAAGGATAATTGACCCTCTGATGGCTGCTTCTACAGTAGCTCATACCGGCCAAGGAAGTGAATTGTAAGCTTACACTACAAGTAATCTACTGCAATGCTGTCTCTGGAAACCCAATCGTTGATTTCATCTTCATTGACAAAGCATCTTTGTTGGCACATCGATTCCCATTCAAACACAGTTTAGAACTGATACACGTTGAATCCCACGTCTTGTATACTAATAACTAGAGATGGGACGAAATCCATTACGGTATTAGAAATTTTCTATTTCGAATTTCAAATGTTAAAACACGGAAAAACGAATTCAAATTCGAATAATTTTGATAATAATTTTGCAAAGTCAAATTTTCATTTTTCGAATTCGATTTCGAATTTTGGCACCGAAAATCGGGCTGAAACAGAATTTAGATTTGAAGTTCGTCCCATCTCTACTATAGTAACTCGTGCATATAGTCTTATCTTCTTCAATTTCATTTGAATTTTTGCCTAATGTAAGAGGAAGTCATTCTTATCTTTATTTGACAGTATTGATTTTTGACCAATAAACATACATATTGTAGAAGTGTACGTACATTCATACTTAGATACATACCTATATAGCGTATATTCATTATACGCTAGCCTTTCATTAGAAGAAATCATGCGCTGTATTAACATTCTGGCTAAATCTCCTTATATAGTTATGCGTATCATGATATTGAACCATCAACTACTTCCAGGCTTGATCGAACAGCTTTTGAGACGAAGGATTCATCGCCCACCGATCCAGCCAAGGCATTCCTCAAAACGGTAATCTACTTCTACGTCAATTATTTACTTAAAGTTGCGGTCAATTATCAATTGATTATCATGCTGTCAAAACAATGTTACTAATTCAGCTTGAATTAATTCTTTATTTATTTTGATAATCACGCAACATTAGAATGACATTTCCAGCACTTTGAATCTACTGATGTACAATGCAATAGGAAAACGTAATATATTCAAAGGCAGCTATACGTTCTACCTATGAGAAATTTTAAATTCTAAAAAGTACAATGTTACTAAAATAAATTGGATCGCCGACTAACACGGAAAAGAGACTATAATCATTAATCGAGGCTATTACGTAATCCGGATTAGATATAATATTTGTTGTAAAAGTAGTTTTGAATCAGTGTTATGATGTGATCGGAGATTTCACGAAATTGAATAAGCAATCAGTATGATGCTTATACATTCGGAATTTCCCTCTGAGTATTCGATGTCGCCAGCGAACCATAAATTAACTCGTGATATTTACAATTAATTCTATAATTGAATTAATAGAAATTAATGCCTCAAAACTGATGAAATCCTAAATGTCCACATGTAGACATTATGATAAACATTGCTTAGGATTTTAAAGAGTATTACGTCTATAAGCCATGAGCATTACATAAGCAGAAATTATCCAACTTTATACAGTAGATATTATATGTCAGATAAAGACTGATAGAGATTATAAATATTCCCAAATTTTGTCTAGCGCAACCCAAATGCATGTTGGGATGCACTTGAGTTCGATCTGCTTCCCATTCGCTGACATGTAGGGCTAGATTTGTTTGAAGAGATTTCGACCGACCGCATTCATTCTCGGGATGGTCAATTTCCATACTGTTTTTGGCTGACAAAATGTCCTCAAAATCATGTCTCAGTAAGCTAATCTCAAGATGCATGATGAATGCGCTTGGAAAATTGTTCTCACAACGCGACCCTATTTTACTAAAACGAGACTCAACAACAATTCCAGCAAATCCAGTTCAGCTATATGATTCTTTGTGAAGGTTCTTGGAGGTTTGATGCTAATATATGTCAGCTATTTCTTTTGAATAGCTAAGAGTTTATTGGCAATTGTTACTGTACACCGCTCATGATATCGTTTTGCCTCCTCGCTTCAGACATCGTCAAATGCTTTGGAAATGACAGAGCCTGTTACTGAATGCTGGGAAAGGCAGTTCATCGATGAAGGGAACAAAGGATTTGATATGCTAAAGAACGAATATTGTAGCGCAATTGCAGTGGAGAATACTTTGACCACCCAAGATGATGGTAACAAAATCAATCTCATCGTTGTCTGTCAATATTAAACTATTTCACTCTTATTGAAACAAGGTAACCTGTCTATAACGGCCACTTATTGGTCTTTATTGACAGGTTGAATTTTTGTGCAGGTTGATTTTTTAATGAATACTAATACTTAGACGAATGCTGGTAACTGATATGCGATGCGTAATCTCTTAAATCACTTTATATAACAATCAGTGGTTCTGTCAGCTTCATCAAAAAGGAATTGACATCTGTAGACTGTATTATTAAGCACAGATGCGTTAATCCATAGTTATATATACCCCATAAAACCGACATACACCTTTGTTCTTGTTCCTCTACGTTTGTCGTTCAGATATATCTATTACTGGCTCTGACGGGTAAGACTTCTACATTGATTGGATAAAGCATATTGTGGAAATTTAGCGCTGCCACGCGTGACTATATAGCTCCACTTGAATCTACTGTCTGACCTCCATCATTGACGCCCTCCATTTTGATAACCTTGAGCATTCATTTACATGGCAATTTCAGATCTGTCTCGAATGCTAGCTCTCATTTCAAGCAAGGATGATACCGTCAATGAAACTCTTGAACGATGGTGCTACGTACTGACGACTACAAGCAATGACAGCCAAGGTACTGGAGGAATCTATGCCATTGCAGGATGGGCAAAAAATCTCATGTGTTTGTCGATACTGTATGTGCACATAGTGTTGTAATCCATATCATTTGTAGGTACATTAATAGTGACATGCTATTTCTAATATTACTTATAATTCTAGGTAGATTTCACAGAATGGCGCCTCATCGAGTCATGGATTCACCTCTCTGCCATGCAATCGTCACAGAGAAGGAAGAACCTCTCGATCACCCGCTGGAGATGGCAAATGTAAATGGCCTAGGTGCATCTGTGCTTCTTTCTTCACCAGCGTAAGTACATACAATCTCACCTGTCTTAAGCGACCACCCAAGAGGTCAATCAACTCTTAATGTTTATTCGCTTAATTCAGATACAGTTTGTTTGAATATTTAAAGAATCGCTTGGTGAAGGTGGTCACATATGACAGGTGATCAATTGAAGATAGATAGTCGTTAAGTCAGATCGAAATTCGCAGTTAAAACTCTTAGGAATTGGTAGCATATTTCGGGTTTCGATAACATGCAGTAAGACCAGGACAACTTCTGAAATATCGAGACATTAGAACATACCTGGCAGCTGCGCTTTCTAAAATGACATCTATTATTTTATTTGTCATATAAGCATGCTGGAACCAACAGTCAATCGCTGTGTCTGTCATTCAGTTATTGACTGCCAGTCAGTATAGTTCGCAATTGCCTCTGTCTTCTAGGCCTGCTATACAAGACATGATAAAAGAGGATATCCAACAGTGGTTGTGGAACAACGACAAAGTGCCAGTTGATCTATTGCACCTTCTTATCAAACGTAAGACACTGACGGTTGTTCAGTGTCAAGTAGCATTGAAACAACTTGGTACAGCATTATGTCACGTCTCTCTTTAACCAGCAGCTTACAGGATCCCTGACGAATCACGTACGCGCACTGTGACAACATCTCCGTTGGCAGTATGCTACCGTGACTTAAAAATGAGCGATTCACTGGAACCAATGAAAGAAGCAGCAAAAATGAACTGGGATGTCTTTTTGATGGGTAAGATGAAGATTGAAGTTGCCAAACAAGAACCGTTTTCATCCAAATCGCCGTTCGCTAGTAGTCAAACGGATGGCGTCAATGACAGCACCTCAGACATGGCTCAATTTCATCCTGTTTCAATTCTCACGAGTGACGGTGAGTATACGACGCAGTTGAATCCATCTAATTAAGCATTAGGTGATTGGTGTGTTCTCCAGTACACAAATGTTCGGTTGCTGCAAACATTATAACGAAGTTGAGTCGTTATGAAACACGACGACAATATGTGTTTCTGGTTTTCTGGTAGTTCTTAATCATAAAATCAGCAAGTTACACGGATAACACAAGACCACACTGAATTTATATCAACGTATACGCAGTTGTCTTAAATGAACACAGAAACGAGGTCACTAGACTCCAGGTCTTAGTGCATATGAATACACCAGCAGTGATCTTTCCTTATTCGAATATTGAATGCATTTCCACTGTGTTTGTAGTTACGGTCCACTGTAACAGACATTCACGTAATCCAATCAACATTATGAGACGTCCTATCATAGAGGCATCGAGATTCAACTGTAAATGATAACATAATTCATTCAATTTGAATAAAAAATATTTATGCCAGATGTTTCCTAATTATGAATCCTGCTATCTTGCGTTCGCTTTGCTGTCTTCAGTCGTGTGATGACTGATGATGATGACGGTCAGTCCAATTGCGTAAGTGTAGACGCCTATAAACTGTACCGCGTCATGTGTGAACGCAATAAAAATTCCATTACCGCAGTAATTACACATCCTCTCTTAGAATCACTGACAAATAATAATGTATGTGATAACTCTGACGCATAAAATGAATGTTACCATTGAACAACTGTGCTGTCTATCTATTTAGATAGGGACGCCAACCGCTGCGTGTCGTTTGCTCGTTGTCAAGGCATCGCAAGCAAGCAGCGTAATGATCGAACCTCAACTCATCACGAGGGCATTATCCACACGTCACCTGTACCTCCACAAAAGATCAACATGACAGCAGATCCAATTCAACGTAGCTTGCAGTCGGGTTTCAATCACTCAGTGTCGACTGGTTACGTCATCTCGCAATGGCAGCCAGCCCAACAAGCACAAAGTGCACCATCATTAACACAAATCTCATCAAACACCGCTAATACTCTGGACCAATTTGTCATGCTAAGAACTGGTCAACAGCCCTTCAACAACAGCTCTGCGAAAAACAAGTGTGTAATGACGGCACCACCAAGTAAGATGGTCCCATTCGACTTGCTAGCTATTATAACCCCATCCCAATATAACATCAGTACAATGGACTTCAAGGGTGTCAGTGAAACGCACACTTTCTTTGATTTGCAGAGACCGTCGCTCGTGCGGCTAAGGTCCGTCCGTCAGTCAAGCCGGCCACTTTGACTTCACCTATCAACAACGAGGTTGGCAGTTGCAACAACGAGGCCACCGTGATCGACATTGTACTTGGCGAACAGGAGAGAACCTCAATTGAGATCATACGAACCCATGCCAATGCAGTCGTCGCTTCTCTGCAGAAATCTGATTGCGAATACGTGAATGGGTTCAACTTTGAAGGGGCTCATCCTGATTTCACTCGGTTCCTTTTAAAACAGCAGCAAGCCAAAATGACTGACTTGGACGCTTGCACTGAAACAGGTACTTACAAATGTGCCATCACCTTGACAGCCTCGTACCCCAGGACTTCTGTCTTACCCTTAAAATGTTTATTCCCCTGTATATAAAATTTTACTTATTAAACAAGCCTTGGATGTAGTTTATAAGTTAATCTTTTATTTTTGAAATATTTTACCACAACACTAACAGATCGTGAACGTCGGGGTAAAAATCTTACCTGATTTTTAAAAAGGCAGTTTCAAATATGACACGCTATGGAAAACCTGAGTGGGAATTATCCTCAAACCCATCCCCCGTGTTCTGCTTCGCATTATACGCTGGAAAGTTGGCCTGACTATTTGAGTATTTGACCCCTGCGTTGTGTGCCTCGTATTAACATTATTTCTTGCATGAACAGGTGATGAGACCCTCGCGCTGTTTGTCTCCCTTCACGGCTTGTGCTTGGCAGCCGATGCAGTGCGCAATTGCAGTTGCACCGCTGCGATAGGTGAGTCAGTGGTACTTCAACTCGTATCACTCATTGAACGGATCAGTACGACGTACTGTGCGAAATTTTCGGTGCTTATCCTGGAATACTTAATTATTGATACTTTCGTCTTTGCTAATTATTCGTTGGCTTGCTTCATAGGAATACTGAAAGCATTCCAAGAAAGGCAACAAGGTCTAGCTGCTGCTACCCTCGAGCCTGTCCGAAGGCACCTTGCAAACATCAACCTAGAGCAGCTCATGTCATGTCGCGTGCCAAGTAGCAAAGTCAACGTGCTAGCTGACCACTTGAAGCAATGGATTGACGCTGGGCATGGCAGGGTATTGATCATTATTCAAAGATACTTTGAACAACTGTGGCCGTCACTGAAAGAAGCCCTTGGTAAGTTGATCAAGAACGTTCAAGTAATCAAGAAGGATTCCATTCCTACAACATGCAAAGACGTCATCGATGACGGAGAGCGTCTTGTGATTGCTGAACTTTGCGAAGACCTATGTCACTTCCACTGGTCTAGTGTCGATCATATTGTTGAATTTGAATATCGAAAAGAGTCATGCTGGCACGAGGTGGCTCGTCATGGCAACCCGTACCTTCGTGGGTTTCACTGCCTCAACGTTCAGAGTCAACCTGTCAAGACCAACGAAACGCCTAAAGGTAGAACTATGATGATACCTCAATCCACTGCTGAGTTGTGTACTGTGAGCTGTACACCAATTCAATGTTATTCTTCCAAGAGTATTTCTCTTTTATTTTGAAAATTAATGCAGCAGATCCATTACACATCTGTTTTATTACAAGAAGAACGATATAAGGCCTACATTAAAATTATAATTTAGATCACAGTAAATAGATCTATGAGATGTTGAATGAAGCTAAATAACATTTCTGCGTAGTTAAAGGCAAGACCAAGATCGTAGTACGAAATCTAGCAANTCTTACCCTTAAAATGTTTATTCTCCTGTATATAAAATTTTATTTATTAAACAAGCCTTGGATGTAGTTTATAAGTTAATTTTTTATTTTTGAAATATTTTACCACAACACTAACAGATCGTGAACGTCGGGGTAAAAATCTTACCTGATTTTTAAAAAGGCAGTTTCTAGTATGACACGCTATGGAAAACCTGAGTGGGAATTATCCTCAAACCTATCCCCCGTGTTCTGCTTCGCATTATACGGTGGAAAGTTGGCCTGACTATTTGAGTATTTGACCCCTGCGTTGTGTGCCTCGTATTAACATTATTTCTTGCATGAACAGGTTATGAGACCCTCGCGCTGTTTGTCTCCCTTCACGGCTTGTGCTTGGCAGCCGATGCAGTGCGCAATTGCAGTTGCACCGCTGCGATAGGTGAGTCAGTGGTACTTCAACTCGTATCACTCATTGAACGGATCAGTACGACGTACTGTGCGAAATTTTCGGTGCTTATCCTGGAATACTTAATATTGATACTTTCGTCTTTGTTAATTATTCGTTGGCTTGCTTCATAGGCATACTGAAAGCATTCCAAGAAAGGCAACAAGGTCTAGCTGCTGCTACCCTCGAGCCTGTACGAAGGCACCTTGCAAACATCAACCTAGAGCAGCTCATGTCATGTCGCGTGCCAAGTAGCAAAGTCAACGTGCTAGCTGACCACTTGAAGCGATGGATTGACGCTGGGCATGGCAGGGTATTGATCATTATTCAAAGATACTTTGAACAACTCTGGCCGTCACTGAAAGAAACCCTTGGTAAGTTGATCAAGCATGTTCAAGTGATCAAGAAGGATTCCATTCCTACAACATGCAAAGACGTCATCGATGACGGAGAGCGTCTTGTGATTGCTGAACTTTGCGAAGACCTACGTCACTTCCACTGGTCTAGTGTCGATCATATTGTTGAATTTGAATATCGAAAAGAGTCATGCTGGCACGAGGTGGCTCGTCATGGCAACCCGCACCTTCGTGGGTTTCACTGCCTCAACGTTCCGAGTCAACCTGTCAAGACCAACGAAACGCCTAAAGGTAGAACTATGATAATACCTCAATCCACTGCTGAGTTGTTGACTGTGAGCTGTACACCAATTCAATGTTATTCTTCCAAGAGTATTTCTCTTTTATTTTGAAAGCTAATGCAGCAGATCCATTACACATCTGTTTTATTACAAGAAGAACGATATATAAGGCCTACATTAAAATTAGAATTTAGATCACAGTAAATAGATCTATAAGATGTTGATTATCACAAAATGACTAAATTATAAAGTACTTGTACACATAAGAAATCAATTCACGACATGCGAATGAGATTGCCGCGCATGGTTACTGAGAAATGCAAGGAAAAGGACAAGCGATCGTAATGTGACGATCTTATGCGATATACAGTAAGTGTTACAATCAACATGATTACAAGGCAAACAATCAACATGATTATGAGGCTAATGTGAAACCTTTCAGAGATTGAATTTGAGGATCTTGAAGCCATCATTGTCATTAGCCGTTCGTTGTTGATTGCTTTTGTTGTCTATTCCTTGATCTATTTTTGCATCTGTCATTGTAGGTGATATCGACATCGGTCACACTACCGTCAGTAGTCCGCATGTCATCATTTGCTCGTCATTCGTCTGCAAATGGAGTGCACTTTTGTCGTGTCTGGAGAAGAACTTCAACATGCTAGTGATTGAGCGAGACTATTCTTGGCAACGTAACATCTCGTTGTCGTTTGTAAATTGGCAGCCTGACATCGTTGTGGATGAGCGGACCACTATTGTGTTGCATGACCTGCAATCGCTGACTTCGTCCTCTGATGTTGACCAGCTGAAGGATCGACTGCGCTCTGTCATACTCAAGTGCATTACATGTCATCTCATTTTCCATAGCACGGGTGCATCAGACATGTAAGTGAAGACAGAATACACCTTAGAAAACATGTCTGCATGATGATCGGGCCACTGGCATGACGTAATCTACTTTGCGTTGGCCCACAGTTGTTTTTGCTCCTTCCCCTGCTCCTTTCGGACCAATTCGCTGATTCATAACGTCCGGAATACAGAGTTCTGACTCGATGCGCTATACTTACGATAGCTTTCCATTCCATACGGATCTTTACGGCGAATAGCATTGATCCAAAACGCCAACCCTAGCCGCAATTAGTCATTACGTCACTTTGCGTTGCACCACGCCCAGACTCCCTCATCTCAGCTACGGGCAAAAGTTAGCTGAGATCGGTGTTGCCCGTATGGATACTTGTGTTTGAAATTTTTGCTTTTCGCGTGGTTTGTTGCTGCACGAATGCTAGTTCGATAGCCGAAGATGGTCAATAAATAATTGCTGCTACGGGATCTGTAATAGTGGCTCTCATCACTCTGCTAGAGAACACATGATTGACCCGTAATGTATGCACTGTACCCAGGCTATACAATCATGCATGCGAGGCTCTCTGCCGAAAAAACATGCAGTAATATCTGTTAATTCGTCTTTTCCATTACTCTCTTCGTCGCAAGGTATTGTTTCTCGCCGGCTGCTCTCGATGCCATAAGTAACATCGTTGGGCTGATTCACGCCACAAAGAGGTCGAATAAAGATGTCGCCGTCGTCATTCATTACTCGTTCACAATCAACGACATGGTCAAAGTCATTCATGGTATTTGTAGCAAATCACGTGACTGTTCCCCTGTGTGGACAGCATCTGATTGGTCCAATCGAGAGTGGATCAACGAGGATCAAAGCACAGTGAGTATTGGGCTGCAACTGTATCGAATCGAACATATCAGCAAGGTAGCATAGATGCATGCGTTTGATGCTTGTCCTTTACCTTGCAGCACGAACGATTCTTGGTCTGCTGTCCTGTCCTCACATCATACAGGTACAAAGTCGTAAAATATACCTGGAATTAACGGTCATCTTTGGGACCCGAGAATGAGGACCTTTATAGACAGGTGGCCTTTCTGTCCAGGTTGATTTCTATAGAAAGTGTCATTTTGGGGTTATGAAGAGTTGCTTTTATACACAGGTGACTACTCTATAGAGTTGGCCGCTAATACATGTTTGACTGTACTGTCATAGTCAATGACCTAAGCCAAGAATCAATTCACATCAGACTAGACGGTCGATATGGCTCATATCCCTAATAATGTACTACAGCACACCCTAATTGTCTTATAGTGTACATCTGTCTGAAGTGACATCCTGTGATAAGATTACTAGTCCCTTGGGATTACTTAAAACAGCTTTGTCTGGAAATGATAAGGTTAGTGACGGTCAACATGGGGTTTGAAGCAAGGTCTTACATTGTTGAAAGGTCTTAATGCCCACTGGGAGTGTATATCAAATTATAGACGATTGTTCTGAGCCCAGGCCATGAACTTCACTTGAATACTTTTTGCTTGAGAAGTATGCTCACACTGCAAAGATCTTGTTTCCATTTTAAGAGCAAATTTCTCATTTCATATAGTATTATTCCTAAATCTCGTAAATAAATATTTGTCCACGCTGCAAGCCACAAATTACTAAGACGAACATGAATATGTATTTCTGTTGTTCTACCATAGACCAAGTCTTGCAAGTCGATACTTGAAACGAGAATACAATTCTTGGCTTGAAAATATTTTTTACTGCACTGCTGATACACTGTCATCCTGCTATTACTTATTAGTGCTCAACTCTGTTTGGCTGCGATGCCTGTTAAAGATTTAGCGAGCTTGAGTCTCGAGGAGATGAAGACAAGATTGCCATGGTTACCCGATAAAGTCATAGCGGTAAGAGCCCAACCCCCGTTGCGATTGCTGATACCATAGCGGTAGGCAACAGACCTTCGAAGGTGTAACATATCAGTTATTCAATTTTCGTTCAATTTAAGACATGAATGGTAAATTTCTTATCGCAGGGATTATTTGCCTTCATGAACAAGTCGTCTGAGATGTTTATTGGCAGAAGCTCTCGTTCATCCACGCTTCCTTCGCCCGTGTCCGATAAACATAGCCGTTCTCCGTCAGTTAGAAGCACATTCAAGTTGCAAGTTGTAGGCGTACACTGTACAGGCGATGTTGATGCAGAAAAGCTGACGTCATCAGTCTATTCACGCCGTACATCAGAAGCACGCTGGAATAATGATGTCGATTTTTCACAGGGAAAACTTGCCCGAGGGGAAAACTGGAAGTCGCCACTCCCCTCTCATAATGCTCCTGTCAGTTTAACCACAACAGAAAAATACAATCTGCATCACGACGCCACTGATGTTCAACAACACTGGCTTGATGGCACCGTCGATCAAGATATTACAACCGCACGCATGACCCCAGCTCATTTACCAGCCAACTATATGAGTCACATAGAGCCTTCAATGGGTATGGAGGGCATAGGAGGGCAAATGGAGAGCTTCAAATCGAAACCATTAGCTCATCCAAGCCAATACAGAACGCCCTTATCACAGTCTCAGAGGTACAACCATGGAAAAACAAGGCTGCCATTCCTGTTCGGCGGTAAAAGACCTTCAAAGAATTTTGCCCTTGTAGCACCGAGGTCAGCTACGTTTACGTCGTACAAAGATATATACAGTGAAACCTGTCTATAATGGCCACTTTTGGGACCCAATGAAATTGACTTTTATAGACAGGTGGCCTTTCTGTCCAGGTTGATTTCTGTAGAAGCTATCATTTGGGGGTTATGAACAGTGGCCTTTATACACAGGTGGCTGCTTTATAGAGGTGGCCGCTAATACAGGTTTGATTGTATCTAGATATATCGTCGGCATGCTCTCCGTGCACTGGTAGCAGAGTGCTCAATGCTTTATCATAAAAGCAGAGCATAAGTATTAGTTCTGTTAGAGTAAGACACGACACATTTCGTTGACTGTGACTGTTCCACGCTTGGCAATCTTCAAACAGTGATGGTCATACAATGAATCTACAGTATATGTAGATATATAACTAGATAGTTCTATATAGCCCATCGGAGCGCCGGCGTATTCTCATGTCGCGAGATCAACTGATTTATGACTGCATGCTTTTTGAAACAGGAAATGCGATGACAACGAGATTGATCTATGCAGTCCTTCACATTTCAATTACGGGGCAACGAAGGTATGAATCGATGACGCGGCTACTTATAGCACAGATAATGTTCAGGATTGATAACGTGTCGCAAGAACCAATGGAGCCAGCAGGAGACAGTGAGAAATTGTGATCGCGTGTTAAGATTGTTTATTTTTAATCAAATGTCAAGCGGACGTCAGATGTTCAGAAACTGATACGAAATTGTTGTACCTTTGTGCCTGTTCTTATCTGATTATTCAACGAATGACAATATTGTTCACCTTTCCTGTAGTTTCATCTGTGCGAAAAGAAACATTCTATCTGAGCTATCGTAATTATGCTGACAAGAGAACTCCTTCTTTATTATCTCAAACTACTTTATGTAGGTACTGTATATACATATTTCAAAATCGGATATGTCAAGATTAAAACAATACACGTTCAGAAAGAAATAATCAAACTTAATATGTATTTAAATAGATGTCTTCTAGAATTGTATAGCACTTGTTCCAAATTACGTCACCGTGTCAAATTTTATGGGAAAAACTTTCTTGCCCTTCGCAGCTTGAATTCCCTCATCTGCTTCAAACTATATTTCACTAAAGTAAGCAGAGGCAAAAGCGGCTAGTTTGCTCATAGAAATGGAAGTTTAGGAAGATACTACAAAGATGGCGAGTCTAAATAATTTGTCTCGTTTTTTGTTTAGATGACGGCACAGCATAATCAATTCACCTTCGATGATGGCTCTTGCTTTTACCAAGGTCAGTTTATACAGTGAATATTTTACCTACTATTTATTACAGTGCAACTGTTTCTTAATCAGTAGGCTTTCTATCTCTTATTTTCCATTATATAACAACGCCTTGCAGTGTTTTGGAAATGTAACTGACGCCCGAGTCGTTTGCCACCGCTGTATACTTGTAGTATTCATTAATGTATAAGCAGCAGATTATCAACGCTCGATCAGTATATTGCTATTTGAGGAGTGTATGGTCAAGTTGGGCAACATGTTTACTGGTTTGGTTGATCCTCATTGTTTCGGACGTGTCGGCAGTTGCGGGCGTGAGTGAAAGATGGTACTTGGGTGTGAAGGATATAATTATGCGTAATCCCGTTACCGTTAATCTTGCGCCATGTCGTCCCAGTCTGGAGTACCGCTGCTACCGCCCAGTTACATATACGTCTATACATATCGTACTGTCGAATTGCATTACAAGTTAAGCATCTGTACTTTCATTATTTGCTTCATTGTCTATACTGCAGTACAATAATTCCCAAGAAGCTCAATGCATTTGGTCTCTTCCTAACACCTCTAAACAGCATTGGATTAAACCTGCTCCTGTTACTCCTTATGAGATTTCAAGTGGACAATAAACGTTTGTTTGATCCTTCTTTACGATACCTTCACTGCGTTTCGCATCTCCTTTTGTGTCCTTTGACTAAGTATTAATCATATCAGCTTCTTTCTGTTACATTTCAATACTATTTTGTGCGTTTGATCCCAAAGATACGTACTGCCTTAACTCTCTTGGCTTGACTTTATCTGTCCCCAGATTCACAGCTCCCCATCCCCAAGAAACGTCGACTGACTTACAAGAGAATGCCCCAGTCTAATGACGGACAAACGAAGCTAACATTCACGTAATCAGGTGATCGTCAATGAGTCAACAGTCAAAGCCGCGCACTGATGATTGATGCTTCACACGCTGGATTCACATCGCCATCATTGACGCTAGGTCAATACAGAATGAATTAAGACCCAATTTCCGCATTAGCGACAGGCTGTTATCTAATCAATATTATACCCATTGTCAGTCGTTGACAGAACAGCTAATAATATCCTCTAATTGCTTGACGGGCAACTGTTCGAGTTATGCATCTGTGGTTCGCTGTGTATGTACATTCTACATCATTTCGGCTGGGCCGACAATTTACATAGAGTATCACTCGCACCACGTACTTTCCAATGTCTATCTCTAAGCAGATGACAGCGGCTGATCCTATCACTTTTGAGTTTACAGTACTATGCTGTGAGTCTTCGGATACTCAAGTGTCGTGGTAAGCCACAACGAAGGCAGAGCATATCGCAAAGAGCGAACCATTCTGAAAGTTCACGTTGATCAATTTGTCCGTCTCGACCTCCCAAAGGCATTGACAAGAGGCGACGATAGGATCAGCCTCACTTTGCTTTCCAATGTAGGCGGTTACAACGAGTTTGACGTTGCTGTTGGGCAGAGCGTCCTTCACCCGCGCCTGGACGCACTCGGCAACGAACGCGCACTGTCTTGCGGCCTTCGTCTCGTCGTACTCTGTGTTGAGCAGTTCGGTGTACAGAACGTCACAGACAACCTCCTGGATGACTCGCTTGTCGTGTGACTCCGATGATTCAGAATAAGCACCCGAAGCATTGTCGTCCTGTACAAGCTCGCATGACAGCCAAGAGTCAGTCGCCGCTAAGTCACTCGATTTGATGCATTCCGTATCGCTGGCGGGCACACCGTGCCATGTAGATGAGCGTTGTCGACTTTCAAACAGCGGCAGCTTGTAGCAGGCCGTCTGCAGGGTGTTTAGTCGCGAGCGTTGCTGCAAGAGGCTTGCCGGGCTGGCGTTCAATTTGGCGACTGTCGATTGAGAAGGTGCGTCTGCCAATGCTCTGACGCAGCTCTGTGCCCTCGGTCGTCCGTGCATGGCTGCAGAAGCCATTACTCCCGCTACTCCTGTCGACGTGCTCCGTTCGCTCGGCGGGCGAAACACCAACGACGCCGTGTCACACATCCTGCCCTTGGCCACGGACAGCAGTTGGCGCTGATGCTGTGACCCGCGGTCAAACTTTGTTTCAAAATGCCGCCAAAGACTGCGCACACTGACCGGCTCCCAAATCGCACACTCGATCTTCTCTAGGCCCACACGATGGTACCTTTGGGCAGGACTAACCAGAAGTAATCGCGTTAACAAGATCACCCGGCGATTGACATCCTTAGCTAGAACTTGATATTGCGGCGGGAAAACAATAACACGGCGATTCAGACGATGTCAGCCCATCGCCACCGATCCGCCGACCTTCCTGTCCATATTAGCGCTCGTTAATTGCCATTCTTTGGATCGCCTGTCTTGCTGGCTATTAATATTCTGCAAAATGCCAAACGAAACGCCTAACCTCCCATCAGAAGACGCTTGCAGTAAGCTTGTTTTAATCTGTCTCTCGATGGTTCTCTGGTTGCACTTGACATTCTTCAGCAAGATCAACCACTCACCGCACAAGTAGACCGTCTTCCCTGTTGACTGTTGCTAAGGCGACTGAGACGTTGTGACTGCTACAGATGACGACCGCTGGCCAAGTGCTATTCGCCGTATTGGTCTTCATTGCCATTCAATGAGGACAATTGAACATATTTGCACGCGACAATTAGTCTGCAAGTATAATTGCACAGACAAACAAGTAATTGGTCACATCTGCCCGCCTTGTAGAGAAACAAAACAGCAGTTGCTAGGGGTTGCCATGGGATGTTTTCAATGGCGAAAGACACGATGATAGCGCATGCGTCGTATAGCAACGGCTACCTTCAACGCAGAACAGTTATAATAGTTATATAACGGTTCAATTGACGATGACTAGCTGTTGCAGTCGTGGTTATGGCTGTAGCATTGCATATAGAATGTCTTCTCGGATGCCAGCGGTGGTCACTCTCCTGGGCAGGCGTGCAGTTGGTAATATCCTGCATTGGCATTCGCTTTGTTATGATATTAAGCTCGACGCCTTGGGATGAAGCATTGTCGTCTGAGATGAAAATATTAGCAGCGTGGCCCACAGCAGGCAGGAGGTCTTGGTGAATTGACGGACCAGATAATGATTATCGGAAGGGTGGGAGTGACAGTGTTCTGCGGGTAATGGGTAGCTCCGCCCCTTCTGATAGCAGCCTCTTTGCAGGCGTTTCTTAGCATCTCGCAAACCAAAACAAAATTCAATCCTCTTTTAGAAAAAGACAAGAACACCAGCGAAAGTTTACTCTCAGAATAAAACTTGGATTCGAAACAGTTAGCATCTTTGTCGAAGCAACAAAATTGTTCTTCAACGAACGTGAAACACGCCTATAAGTAAACGAGGCTCAACTACAGCACTTCCAAAGCCAAATAATACTTAATGAACTTTAACTATGCCAACTAAAGGAAAGTAAAAACCACTAGGATCTTATCATTGTGTTGGATAAAGTCATAATAATATCAGTCGCTTGAATTGCATTTCGACATTTCCATTCTCATTTCTGGCGACAATCGCCGTGAAACATGATCACAATGATGCATACGACTTGACAGCAGTGGAACTCATAAGCCTACCCACAGAGTGAGTTTGTTTTCTACTTTGGACCACGGCAATGCAATCTATACGCAAGTGGTGTACCAATCATGGAAACGTGACTGTAACTAAACTGGACTCGCGTAAGTACTTGAGATGCTGTCCAAGTTTCAGTGACAGATGATGATGCGTTAATAAGCGGCTCAATAGACCATTTTCACAAGTTAACATTTTGGAAAAAAGCAAGTGCATTGCGAAGAAGGTTGATGTCTCTGATTTAGGAATATGGAGAAAGCTGGATTTGGCGCTGGTGCAGATTTCTTCAAGCTTTGCTACTTTCTTTAAGATATATAATTCCCGTTAATATTATGCGTCAGAAACCCAATCTCTTTTCTACTTCAGACAATCAATATGCCCCACAATGCACTGGTCTGTCCCATAATGGTAGCTCGTGAAAAAGTCGTAAGGCTCAAATTTTGGACACATTATTTTTAATAGCTTATTTCGCGGATACCGTTTCTACGAACGTTTAAAGCGATATCGACCGTTACTTTTTCCCGGCAAAATCCTCTTGCGCCAGTCGAGCTGGGTCAATTGCACTCTCGTTATGCAGGTTTCAAAAATTCATTAAAACTAGACGACGGCTATAATTCTAGAAATAATAGGTATTTCTGTGATCATCATCAGTAAATGTTACTTCATCACTATCTACTGAAATCCCTCAGCCTGCATGGTTGTAAATGAAAGCCAAAAAGGTCGTTGTCTTGCCTGCGAAACTATCTTCAGCACCGCAGATGGAAATTTCGAAAACCCAGCATCCCCATACTGGATGTACTGCACCCAGATTACATCATTTCTTAAGGTTTAATATAGTACACATTCGGATTAACTATTCACGGTGACGATACATCACTTTGATAGAGATTTAATGTTCACGATGAGGAATTTGCAAACTGAGTTAGCGTCATGCATGGTAAGATTGAACGACGGGTAGTCCTGTTATGTAAATGCGGTGCATTAATGGGGCAAGCAAGTAAGGTCCGGAATCAGCAAAACAAAGCCACAACAGGAGCAATGAGGATTGAATAGACATTATCTGAATAATTGTATTGACAAATAAGAAAGATGGGATAGTATATAGACCCCACACAGTCGAATTAGACAGCAATGGAGTCATTGGGTCTCATAAGGTATAAGATTTCGCTCTACGACTTGTTGTCATTACTGGATATGTCACGAGCGAGGGATGGACTTGCAAGCCTGGGCGGACAATTATGGCAAGGAAGCCATTCCGTCACTTGCCGGATCTTCGTCTTGTTTTGGTGATTTTGGGGGAGGCCCGGTTCGTCGGTGTCTTACCGCCATGTTGTTTTCGTTTGGCTTTGCGACGCAGTGAGGGCACCTGCATAGACAGTTCCCATTTCTCTTGCTTTGATAGACTCTGTGCATCAGCAGTATCCTCTAGCAGGTGGGAAAACTGAAACGAAAACGGCAAATAATGTAGACGCTGATACAGGACGCAACTGCTCTAGTAGAAATTCAAACAGCAACAGCCTCGCACCTTCTCCGCAGAAGCAAACAACGCATCTGATTCCGAGGCGACGCTGAAACGAGACAACAACGAGAAAGTCAAACCCAAACAAACACATGAGTAGAGCGATTGATATGTAAGCCATAATGACTTGGAAGTCGGCGTTTACCCGACGGAGTGAGATGCATCCGCTTGGTCATCATCGCTCTCCGAACTGAGATTTTCCAAAAGGGCCTGGGGACGAACAGAACAATGACATTGTCATTAACAATAGCGACAAGACAGACCAAGAAACCAGGCCTCTGATGTTGCCATGGGTACACAAGACAGTAGATTCATGTGCACCTTCTCGTATTCTTCATCCGTCCATTTCCGTTTCTTGCGCGTTGGCGTCGATTCGTCGTCTTGGAGATCTGTTGGACGTGGAGAAGAGAGCGTGACTAACCGTTGTGAATCGCGAGACACGATTTACATTATCTTAAACATCCGTCATGGGTCTTACCTTCGTCACTTGATATCGCATCATCCAAGTCCGCGTAGTCAAAATTATCTGAAAGTAACAACACGAAATTCATCCGTCACTCCCGTCTCAAGGTGCTTCTACAGTACGATAACTATACATTTTACAGGCAGATATATTCTTCATTTGACAATCAAAGCAATGTTAGTTAAATAAAAATAATATTCTGAAGTAAAAAATACATGGTCAGGATTATCCAATAAGCACAGATGATTGTTTGTTTGGGACACCCTAGATATACAGTTTTATAAATTGAAGTAGAGAAATAATTATACAAGTTTGTTGAATATTAAGAGAAGCAAAGAAAAGAACTGATAAAATTCTGGAATTCAGATACAAAGAAAGATGAAAAAGAGAAAATCAAAGGAAGTCCAGTAATGGGTAATCATCGGACAGAACTAATTATGGTGAGCCGCAGTTTCAGCTGCCAGGATCAAATGAATATAATTATGATACATTCAAACCTACATTAGCGGCCACCTCTATAGAGCAGCCACCTGTGTATAAAGGCCACTCTTCATAACCCCAAAATGATACTTTCCATAGAAATCAACGTGGACAGAAAGGCCACCTGTCTATAAAGGTCATTTTTCTCAGGTCCCAGAGCTGACCGCTATAGACAGGTTGCACTGTACATCTGGGATACTTCTAACAAGCCAGCTGAAACTCTCGCATAGATAGGATACACAATCATTTCAAAAGTAGCATCAAGCGGATTAAATCAATGGAATCGATAACAATCTCAAGCTGACCACTTTGGAAAACAAAGTGCATTGTGGGCTCAGATTTGTTTCTGACTTAGAAACAGAGAGAGAGAGAGAGAGAGAGAGCAGGATTCGATAGAAATGTCTTGGTTGTACTATCATCTCGCTAAACTGTCTTGTTGCTTTTCATATCAAAGACCGGATACCAATCATCTTAGCTTTGTTAGGAAATCTAGCTTGCGCCACGATGCACTGACCTATTCCGTAATGGCAGCTTGTGAAAATGTTACTTGAAAACACAACAAATTATGACTAAACGGACCTTGATCTGACATGTCATCGCTGTCATCTGCCATATCGACGCGTTTCTTGCTCTTCGCTTTCGACGTTGAAGCCTTCTCGATGTTGCTGCAAAAAGAGTAAGGATGACAATGGGATCTGCATTGGACATTCGTGTCAACGCAGCTTGTTCCCAGTCGATAAAGTAGAACACGGTACCTGGCAAAGTCATGGCCTCCGTCGCCATCGGACGATGTAGTCGCTGCAGAAGAGAACCACAATCAAGACAGTGCACTCTCATGTCTAATACCACATGGCAAGCAGACAGACAGACACACAGACAAACGGACAGACACCTTGGTCAGCCCATCTGCATAAGCCAACCTTGTTCTGCCCAATCGAGATCTTCTTCAAACGAGGCATCTTTCTTTTTAACCTTCTTGTCTTTGCCTCCTGATGATGCTTTGCTTTTGAAATACCTGCGAAAATGACCTCATTAACAAATGAGCACACTTCCCGTATAGCAACAAACCTCCAAATAGTAGGCGATGCAATCTCACTCACTTATAAAAGAAGCGCTCCTCAACAGGAATCTGATCTTCATTTTTGTTGAGGAACGAGGT
Organism: Calvadosia cruxmelitensis; assembly: GCA_900245855.1. Classification (NCBI taxonomy): domain Eukaryota; kingdom Metazoa; phylum Cnidaria; class Staurozoa; order Stauromedusae; family Kishinouyeidae; genus Calvadosia; species Calvadosia cruxmelitensis. The sequence goes on along the minus strand of OFHS01000022.1, from coordinate 15,862 downwards.
CGAGTTAACTGCAATATAAACATCGAGGAAGAAGATCAACAATCCATCAAGACTACATGTCATTGCGCGCTGCCATTTCTAGTGGTCGGATGAGTCTCACTGACCTGGCTGCTCTGCTAGTCGACTGGAAACACTTTGAGGCTGCGAAGAAGACATTAGGATGAGCTCAGAATGGATGCTTTCGTTCTCAACAGGGCAGACAGCGATCGAGAGAGCGAACATTCACTCACCTGCATGATTGACTTGCCATGGGCTGAAAAATAACAAACCAAATGAGAACAATTTATAGGCCTATGGGAAGGGCGGAAGAGGCACCGTACAGGCACATCGTTTTACCTTTGACTGCCTTCTTCGGGTTTTTGTACATGAACCGGTCGAGGAACCTAGAAAAGAACAAGTTAAATCAGTTAAAACACGATCGCATCACTCCTGCACCGATCAGCGCTGAGAAGAGAACGACAACAGAACCGAGAAGCGATGAAAAGTGAGCGCGCGAAAACGGGCATGCGCACAATGCCTTTTCAAAGTGAAGTCCTGCAATGGATCGCCGCTGTACTTGACGGGCACTCCCTGAAAAGAGAAAAACACACACGCAGCCAATCAAAACGCGCTGTGATTAGCCAATCGCAATCCAGATGCATCATGGGATATATTGACTCATCTGATATGCAGTTTTCATGATTCGTGCATTTTTGACAGCCAAGAACAGTGTGAAAACTGACAATCATAGAAATGAATACGGTCGAATGTACTTTGAACAAAGCTCACGGCAGCCGTCTGCGCATGCGAAGAAGATTGGAAACCCTCTACATCTCATAATGCATCGCTTGACGAGTTATCGCTTAGCAACAACTATTTGCTGCCAAGAGCTACTCACCTTGAGAATGCAGTCCGTGAAACTCGACACCGATGGATGGTAGTGCTTTCTGAATGCGTTTGTCTCCCAGGCGCATGCGTATTCCGCCCCGCTGTACATAGGATTACGATGGTGCACGTCGTAGGCCTTGGTCTTGCTGTTGCGGGTAAGAAATGTCACGTGAGAGCGGTCATCACGCGGAGATGAGGGTCCACTGACCGCATCACGGTCGTCGTCCGATGGCAACGCAATGTCAGTGAAGTGCTCTTCGTCGTCGGCGTCCTGTTCAATGCATGCATGGACGATATTAATAACACGCGGATAGGTTACTTCGTTGGTAATGAACAAAAACGGAGACGATCTTGTTTGCTTACCTCGGGCTGAGAGACAAGTGTCTTCAACGAAGGCTGTACTTTAATCACCTAGAAAAAGACACACCATGTCAACAACAACAACAACAACAACAACACCCACATGAGGGCGTGATCTGGCGACAGACCTCTGAGACGAGAAAGAGAGCACCGCAGACAAAGGCCGGTTGTTCTTCATCGCATGCCTGCATGATGCGCTTGATGAAGGCCTACAAGACAAGCACCAGACAACCAATGCAGGTCAGGCAGGCAGACAAGCAGACTCAAATCGGATTAGACCCACGCGACAACATCAACAAAAACAACAACAACAACAACAACAAGAATTCTGTATTAAACTCATTCTGCTATCGTACAATTCCAATATGGAACTTTCTTCCTGATGACGTAGTTACCGCGGGATCTTTGCATTTGTTTAAGCGTCGTCTATATGACATTAATTTATCTAAGTTTGCAAATGTTATTAGGCTGCACGTTTTGTGTAAGTATTAGTACTTTCCTGTGCTTGCCTGTCAATTATACTTAACTATTTTTGACAAATAAATCAAATTCAAACTCAAACAACAACAACAACAACAGGGCTCACCTTGAGGCGGGGAAGGGCAGGGTCCGCCTTCATTGATTTGTACAGCAAATTAAGAAACATGGGCTGCCATTAGAAATAACCAACAAGCAATCAGAAACAGTTGCAGTAAGGTGTTCGACTATACTGACAAACGCCACCTCAACGCCAATTCGAATTACACAAAGTTTAACGCCTGTGTCTCGCATAAGACAATTGCATGTCTACCCATCTTGATGGCCCCATGGTCACGACTGATACAGTCCAACCTGCATTAGCGGCTACCTCTATACAGCAGCCACCTGTGTGTAAAGGCCACTCTTCATAAACCCCAAAATGACACTTTCTACAGAATTCAACCTGGACAGAAAGGCCACCTGTCTATGTCTATAGGCCATTTTCCTCAGGTCGCAAAGGTGACCATTATAGACAGGTTTCACTGTAATATGTTCAAATTTGTCGAATTTCACAACGCTTCCATTGAGAAGGATCCTGTGACTCGACAACGCGAAGTGCATGCGTCACCTCGGTAGCCACAGAGATCTGACATACCAACTTCAATGACGTAGTGAGGTCGTGGTCCAGCAACTTCGAGTAGAGGCTTTGGTAATAACGATCAGAGACAGATTTCCTGACAACATTATCGAGAAAAACAAATGAAAAACAGGAAGGTAGACAAAAATAATGTGTTATTAGGCAACATCTACAACCGACAATAAGCAAAAGGGCAACGCATTGCAAGGCAATACCGCACCTTGCATCCATTACTTGAAATAGCAACATCAATGCCTGCAAAGATAAGCCCAAATGCAATCAACCAATCAATCAATCAACCAATTTATAAATCAATAATAAATCAATCAATCAATGAAGCAAACAAGAACACGTACAATCCCTCACCTGTACACTGGTTGTCAGATTGCGAAGGTGGGTGATTTTAAACAGCATGTTGATCTGCTCGTCGAGTTTTTCGTTATCACCTGGATCAAAAGCATCCTGATTATAGACAGACAGTCGGATGGCGTACGTGTAATTGTCTCTATTTGATAAACTCCAATAATGAGCAATGGGACTAAGTGTCAAGGTATGCCAAATGGTGGAGATAACAATGCTATACATCCAAATTGATCGTGGTAAGTTTATCTTATATATATTATGGACGGTGTTGTTCATGGGAACAACCCGTTCTTCTTCTTGCGGGTACAACGTTGATAAATTGATTTATAGGTACAGTTTATGGTTACATGCAACAGACATATCACTACCATTGAAATCACTATACAATAAATCACCAAGAAATCACTAAACGAAACAGTCTGTCCAAAGCCGCGACGAAGCAGCCCCGACGGCTTGCAGTCCAACAAAACGTGTAACGGTTGGGGCATTGTGTCCTTCGAGCGAATGATGTGCCCGACAAAGCCCAGTCTCCTTTCTTGTACGATCGCACAAGCAGAAGTTTATCTCGAAAACGGTGATAGATACATGAATCTATTCTAAGCAGACATATGTAATGATGCATTTAAAACAGTAACGCTGGTTATTGATATCGACGTAGAGGTCAATGAAAAATGGTAGATCTGGTAAATTGTGGATTCCACGGTCACAAACTGATCTGTCATTTTAGAAATATGTAGCTCAAACACCCATTTCTCCGTCCAAGCACATGAAGAAACATTTGCGAGTAGAAATTGACATTTGCCCCCTCGCCCCGCGGCTCCGCCTATGTTCAAAGGCTTTCTACGTGTGAGACATTTGCTTCGGATTTGGGTCGGGCTGGAGTACCGGACAAAGGAGACAACGATGTTGCAGAGTTTGATCATATACGATTAACTTTGAGAGAATAATTTGAATACAGTTATTATATATATATAACTTATGATCACTAATCGAATTATTTTAATTATTATTTTAATTATTAGAGGATGAAGCATGCGCTACTGCGGTTTAAAATGATGCACTGGAATAATAGCAGTAATGACAATCGAGAGTATACTGACCTTCGGTGTAAGGGAACGCCCTGTTCACGCCGGATATAAGCGCACTGAGCATCTTTGTTTGAGATGCAGATGAGATTGTTTCCTTGGTTAATGACTGCAATAAAGTGCATAGTGATACGTCAGCTGCAATGCAATGTGTAGATCCTTAGGTGTGGTAAATTGGTCTTATATAATGCGCCATGATATTTATGAGGCAATTACACATGACAAGGCATAGACAGCAGCGTGTTCTTCTCGCAGATCCAATAAGCGGTTTGACTGTAGGCTACTATGCTATAAAAACGTGTTCTACTTCTAGACAAGAAATGGTTTGCTTCAAGTATCAGCACCTCCTCACAAGATGACAAAGGTCTTGAGAGGAGCAATAGTCATAAACATTTTATATTTTGATTAGAAATGTGTGGCTTTCAACGTGTGATTAAGTATCCTGGTACTAGATGGAAGAATCTATTTCTTGGAATAAGAAATAATGGTTATAAATTTAAATATAAAATAGGAACCAAATATTCTTAGAGCATGATGCAAACTTACCTTGAAGAAGCTGAAGTAGATAGCAATCAGCTTGGCGGCCACATTTCTCTCTCGACTGGATAAAACCAACTGATTGAGGAAGCATATAGCGTAATACCTGGAGAGAAAAACAGACAAATCAAAGTGAAAGAGGTTTCCACACTGCTTTTCGTACACAACAATTAGAATTCAAAGCACGTAGTGCCGATCTGTATCACATACTGTGCTTTCTCTGATACATTAGATCGGTACAACAGTCGTTCTACTTCACTGACCACAACCATTTTCATGTTGGGATGTTTGGCAACTGAAAACAACACAACGACACCTCATAACAAAAACATTAGAGATGGAGCAGAACCCTTTTCTACAAGAATGGGGTCTTGGGTATGTTATATACAAACATTTTAATTTTTATAAAAAATAAACGTCAAACAAGCAACATAATTATTGCAGTTCTATTTTCACGAGAGAAAATGGCTGTGTGTGTCCCACCCATGGTCCCACCTCCCCACCTCAGATGAGCTGAACTACACGCAAGCAGGACTTACCTAGCTGTGATAGATAGAATGAAGTTTGAGATGCCACTTTCCGATCTGGGTCGCCAAGTTTGTTGACGAGCAGGGTCAGTAACCGCTATAACAACCGAAGACCATCATGCATCATGGAACAAGACAAAGAATGATTGATGACATTAGCTGTCAAAAATGACTACTAAAGCTCATGTCACAACATACTTGTTCCTCTTCCGGCTTGGCACATAGCAACTCAAAGATTGCCCCTGCAGAAAATCAGATGACTTTACACACTAGAGGCATAGTTGTCATAGCGAATGCCACATTTGAAATACTCAAGGCACTCACCCAGCAGCTTGTTGCGGATATTTGGCAGCGGGTCTTTTGCTAAAACCTGAACACAATATACAAAAAACATTCTTATCAACAACACTGCATGGTTCTATATCATCAGATACGAATATGTGGACTGACAAAGAGAGAATTCTGATATGTTGAAAGTGGCAGTATCAACAATTCAAAACGCTTAATGTCACTACAATATTCTTACGCAGGCAATGACCCATTGAAATCAACTCAAACAAAAACAACAACAACAGCAGCAACAACAACAACCTGAATGCAGTCCAAATACTCTTTGTACTTCTCCTTGACAAAGTCCTCAAAGCACCATAATAGTAGCGTCCGATTGCAATCATCCCGAGACAGACTAAGGAGCTGAGACAATGGTCGCTGAAATGGCAGTAAGTAAATTCACGGCTATCAACATAACAGTTCTTGCACTTCTGAGATCTCATCAATGAACTGCCTCCAAAGCGTAGTCTTATGCTAAATGACAAACTTCATATACAGCTTTGAAAGAACAATTTACTTCAAATCTCTGTTATCCATATTCGGAGATTGTCCACAACATCAGTTTAGGGATACGTCCCTAACAAACAATTATCTGCTTATCGCAGTCTGGCCACTGACCTGACGAAAATAGCGCAGTTTTCTGTTTGGCAAGACGTTTTCAATCCAAATGTGTCTCAGGGAATCTAATATAACCAAATAGAAATGACAATTAATACTGAATACAACTCATTCAATTTCACGAAGTGCATTGCATAACATTGTACTACGCAATGCCGATACACTTACCCGATGCACCCAATGCCTCTCGTTTTCCTTTCTTCTTTGCCATGGCAACAAGGGCGTCGAGGCAGCTCTTGTTGTGCAGACAAGATTCCTGCAAATGGATGAACTCTATCAACATCACACTAAGTCAGGTAGATGATGAATTGGTTATTGTGTTTCTGTGCTGTAGTCGCTTCCAGTCGGCAATGAGCCAAAATTGTGATATCATTAACGGATGGATAGCACAAGGCCTGTCCGATGGTCTTATCTGTCCTCTAGCGAGCAAGCAGCTAAAAGTACCAACATAGGCCTACCTGAAGTAGCATCGCACGTGCAGCTGTTTTGTCACTGAGGGTCCCTGACTTGAACACCGTCATCAGCCATTGAGAATCAGACGACTTGTCAGCAGTTCGAGCTGGAAACAATCCATTAGTCAATCCATTACATATTTCATCTCGTACTTCATTGCAAACAAATGATAACGCAAATTGCAGTTACCTAAAAAAGGTATGTTTCATAAAATGACAAGCAAACAATATAGATTTCAGCCTGACAGTCATTGGTACTGTAGTGGATGTAGCATGGTCGGTGTGAACTTGATGTTGTCATTGTGTAGTCACGTGATTGTAAGATCATGTAGCTGTGTCATCCTGTAATCATCCTCTTTCACATCTCTACTTCGTCGTGTCAACAACTCCGTCTCTCCTGTATTCTACGCTGTGTCTCACGACATAGAGCTCTGGCACCAACGACCATATGTACTCCTTGGAACTCTGCCATCTCTCCCTATCGTGGGACGAGCAGCTTGTCTCTCAATTATATATATATAAGGGGAGTGCGAAAGCCTCCATCTTTGTCTTTTGTCTGCTACAGTACAACAATCGCAAACATGTCACTTGATTGAAAATGCTGGCAATTCAATGACTAACCTGCTTGATACAAGTGAACTTCCTGATCCAGTAATTCCTGACCACGTTTCATAAGTTCTTTGATAGAATCTTCATGCTCGCTGACACCTGACTCTTTGCAATTTGAAATCTGTAAGAAATGTTGCAAATATTGTTATCAATCTTTCATCATCGTATAACCAATAAGCAAATTGCTTGCCATTGACAAAACGTTGCGATGGAAAACATTGCTGGAATCGGGGCTATAAATGGCAATGTTGGAGATTAACAAATTGGAAGTACAGCGAAACCTCGTTAATATCACTACGGTTTTCCAGTCAAAAATCGTGATAATAAGCGGGTCGTGATATTAAGAGGGTTAAAATAGTTGATTCAGACAGAGCTTGGTTTTCAAACAGAAATGATATTAAGCGGGTTGTGATATTAACCGAGGTGATATTAACGGGGTTACACTGTAGTGGCAGTGTGGCACAGATCTAAAAAGCACAACCAGAAGATCAAGCCAATTGATTGACAGAAGAGTGGCTGCCTGACAAAGAACACAAATCAAGCAGGTCTGACTTCACATACTTGCTCATGCCAGGGCTTTTCTTGAGTGACAAGAAGTGTGTTGTGAATTCGATGGGATTGTGGCAGCTCAATGACTGGTAAACAATCCGCACTACTTCGCTGCTTGGCCTTGACTGGCACGTCTTGTGATGTTGGTGGAACGTCACAGTCATCTTCTTGTGTAGCTGTCCTGGTGGTAATAACACAAACAAAAATAAATTGAAATGCTTCCTTTACTCAAGCGATAAGAACGCGTCCAAAGATTTATTAATTAACTCATCAATGTTCACTTGATGCCACGGATACAGCTGAAGGCAACAAAAGTTTAAGGACCTCTATTTCCCTCCAGTTTTCTTTTAGCTAAATGTAAAAGTCGAATCAAATAGCTATACAACACAATGAAATCAACAGCTGAAGACTGACTCAAATCAAATATGCACACACAAATGCTTCTTTCGGACTCCTCGTAACAAAATAGAACGCACGAAAATTCATCATACTCAAACAAGGCTACATGCAACCGAGAATGCCTGCACAAAGATCTGAACCGCAGAGACAATAATTGAAGCACCTAGATCAGATTATTCGCTTACAATTAAAAACCCCAGAATTACAACTGATCCTGTATATATCATGTTCTGGATTTGGACAAGCAAAACAGAAATTACGACGTCGCCGGGTCGTCAGCCCATTAGGGTGATGGTAAAGTAGATTTGTATTGTTTTATAATAGTGAATGTCGCCGTGTACGACGGCTAAAGTATATTTGTCGTAATGTTTCAGGATGTTTAGTAATATAATGTTTATAGGCAATTAATTGACGCCACGAATATTGATTGTATAGACCACTAATTAGATTTATTGTTCATGTGGCGACATATAGCAGTTGTAACATGTATAAAAGGAGTAGATTTCACGGTTGTAAGGCATGAAAGGCACGTTTGGGACGTCGCAAAGCCGTGGGAATGCCACCGATGTAAGTAACGTAACTTGTACTTTCGTTATTGTATATATCTCGTTATTTGCTAATTCTCACAAGTTTATTTATCTTTTGTATTTACATTTTATCGTAGTGAATTATAACAGAATCCAATTGAAACCACGCTTTGCGGTTTGTCGTCGTCTCTCGAACATATCATATCTGGTGCTAATGTGATCAGCAAAGAAAACACAGCTGAACCGGGCTAACTGAATTCCTCCTTCAGGTGGTCTTTCATATAATCTTACATCTTTTCAGAAAGTGATTATCTTTTCATTTCATCTTTAACCGAGAAATCTGCTTTATTGGATACAGTCAAACTTGTATTAGCGGTCACCTCAGCAGTAAGTTTCATATGAAAGGAAACAAAAGCCGGTGATCTGCTATAGAATTTAACAATCTTTGCCATCATCTAAAATATTTCGTCTCGAAGCTCGATGTATATACTTATACAGTCAAATCTGTATTAGTGGCTACTCTTCGTAACCCCAAAATGACACTTTCTATGGAAATCATCCTGGACAGAAAGGAAACCTGTCTATAAAAGTCATTTTCTTCAGGTCCCAGAGGTGACCATTACAGACAGGTTTCACTGTAGCTAATTCCTTTGATATCCGATTAGCCTGGATCAACTAGCATGTAAGTGGCACGTTAACACAAGAGGTCATCAAGACACAAGATCTGTAAGTTAGATCAATGCATAGTCATTGTGCAAATACAAAGACCTGGCTGATTTATCATCATCAACATTCGCATCTATTAATTAAATACATCTAGCTGGAGTATTATCGCAATCTGCATGCATGCAGAACAAGAAAAAATAAATTATGTCTAAAATAAATGCTATTAGAAATAAATTAGGTCGAAATTGGTAAAACACATCATGAATGGTATTATGCTATGCTATTAATAATGATTTCTTCTTGAACTGCATACTCAGCCACTATGAAGTGATCGAAGGAAGCCAAGCCAAGCTCATTCACCAGTTTGCCAACCTATGACAAAAGAGTGACACATCTGTTAATCTTATGACGTCACCTGAAGGGGGAGGCCGAGGGGGTGACAATCTCTGGCAGGCATTTATGAGAACCAAACTCATAGGCTGATGCTGCTCTGATGTCAGCTACGCCTTCATGCACACCAACCGATCTGTCTGTTTCATTGGATACACGGCAGCAGAGCCACAGCTCCATGGATAGACTGTAGTCCATACTGAACAAGGTTTTAGGTGGCAATAAACGTTCCTGGCAGAGTGTAACCCTATCAACAGCACCTTGGTTAACATCACAACCCGCTTAATATCACTTCCCTTTGAGAATCCAGCTCTGTCTGAATCAACTATAACCTGCTTAATTATCACAACTCCTTTATTATCATGATTTTTCAGTGAAAACTCAATGTCATAAATTAAGAAGCTTGAAGCAAATTTGAGAAAGTAAGGGTTAATCTTAATTGACTTGACATGGAAAGGTCCATGTATTACTGTGTATAAATAGTTTCCAATAGAGACGGACGAATTCAATATTAGAAATTTTCGATTTCGATTTCGAATATCAAATGTTAAAATTAGGAAAAACGAATTCGAATTTGAACACTTTTGATTTCCTTCAAGAGAACAATTATCGGAGAGATAACAAGTCTATGGGCAACTGAAGCCATTTTAATGACGGGTGTGTTCATTTTCCTTAAAATTTCACAAGTATCTAGGCCGACACGGCAGGAGAAGACTATCCGAACCTTGTTTTGGCATTGGATTGACAAAGAAAATCTGAATTTCAGTATTAAAAAAAATAATAATTTGCAGAGGCGATTTTCAGTTTTGATTTTTCGATTTCGATTTCCAATTCGATTTCGAATTTTGGCACCGAAGTTTGCGAAACACCGATTTTAAATTCGAACTCTGTCCCATCCCTAGTTTCCAATGAAAATGACAATCAGAGTAGAACAACACATGTCCTAGTTCAAACAATTAATAAGCCATCGATAAAGGTCAGAGCTATATCTACCAACCTCTGTCTTTAGTGCCTTGGTTGACTTATGAACGGCAGCCACTTGCTTATCGCTTTCCTTCATATCTTCTGCTGGCTCATCAACGTCTTTTAGCATTTCAAAATCTTCCTAAAAGAATCGATTTTAAAAAGTGTGAAATCACACAAGTCATCCTGTCCTGTTCCCTGCGATATAACAATTATTAATAACTTGACATGCCATACAGCATGTCCTAATTATCTAGTTGAAATTGAGTTGATATAATATCCAATAAGTATACCTATGCTTCTTACAGGATCATTATACATAAATACATCTATTTATTCGGTATCAATAAAATGCAATTCCCATCAACTTCAATGTCTCCAGCCTCCAGGCCAGACTGCAGAGTATGGCACATCTCGCCGAGATCTCGGGTGCACAGAGGCTAAAATATCCAGGTGCAAGTGCACAAAATGCTCAAAAAGATACTGAAGTGCACACTTTAGGTGCACCAATGAGCAAAATTTCAGCTAAAATGCATCTTGGCAGCTGTTTTTTTAAAGAATTTCTGTGTACACATCGAAAATGAAGAGCAACACACACTAGTTTTGTTGTGCAGCTAAATCTCAAGTGCGCAAAATTCTAGAAATCAAAAGATCTTGGGTGCACACTTGCCATGCTCTGCAGTCTGGCCTCCAGGTGGAATAATAATTATGCTTTGACAAACAATAATTTTAACCCCTTGAACGTATGAAACCCATCCGTTTGCATCAATTTTTCTCTGTGTGCAGACAGTGCGGGAAACCAGCATTGGATAACATGGATATGGGTTCTCGACAGAGAACTTTTGTTGACGTCTGGAAAGAGCCGCAAACATGCTCAAGTCACAAGGCGGCAAATATTACATCAACCGACAGCCAGAAGAATTTGACTCAGACGCAATATTCGGTGTACGAGAGATAAACTTTCCAATAACGAATTGGGTTGTAAAACTTGTCTGTAGTAGCTACATTACATCCTACATGAATAACATGATAGCCTAGTACATGTTCGGTGTCAATCTAAGCTTCTTGCTGACAACTGACATGCACACATGCGACATGCTCACCTTGCTACCTCCCAGAAATAGCACGTCATCCAGTCTTAGTTCATCCATTTCATCAGTTGGTTGAAACTCACAGCGGCTATTCTGAATTCAATGTCGTTGGATGGCTCCGCAGTCGTATGCAAGATTCAGTTCAGTTGTTGTCCAGTGTCCACGAGACCACGACTCCACGAGATAACCGGCATGGCTGCCATTTTGAACACGACGGGAGAACCTCGCATTGCA
>OFHS01000021.1:10926-89334 GCA_900245855.1 Calvadosia cruxmelitensis | reverse complement strand
CTGTCTCAAAGGACCACCTGTCTCAAGAGGCCACCTGTCTCAAGGGACCACCTGTCTCAAGAGGCCACCTGTCTAAAGGGGCCACCTGTCTCAAGAGGCCACCTGTCTTCTCAGATTATAATTATTTTAATACCAGACCCCAACAATAGTACAATTGACTTAACACACAATCACTTGGTCTTTTGCGTGATCACAAGACAGACTCAGATGTATTGCAAACAATCAAACGCCGACTCGCATATAAATAAACAAAAGCAATTCTAGTGCCTCCAGTGATAGCTATTAGAAGTTCAAATATTCGAAGTCTTTCATCTAGTGTCCAAGGTAGGTAGGTGGTCAGCAGTGCATATCCATAAACAAAGTTTGACGAAATCTTTCCTCAGGCGTGCATTGTATAACACCCATTCAATACCCAAGAAAAAGCTTGCTTCGATCGGCCGAGTCGCCCGCTCTGATAATGACATAGCCTCGCATTACTAGCAGCCTCTGTTCTGCTAATTCTATCTTATTTTCGTTGTTGTGCCGCAGGGCATTATGGTATTCGTGTTCTATTTCTACAAAAATGACGAAGTGCGCGACGCCATTATGGAACAGGTGAATCTTCGCAAAGAGAAGAAGAGACGGCGCTATGAACAATTCAAGGTTCGTCACAAAAACAGCCTCAGTCAGACACGCATTACAACCGATGGCTTGATTTGTTAGTATGTGATGTTGTCTTCCGCAGGGCTTCAGTATGGCAGTGGAGATGAAGCACTGAAGTCGAACTGGTTCAACGGCTACGCACGCATGACATGTTCGCGGGCCTGCCTGTGATGTTACCTCAGTAGCACCGTGTCCTTCGGCCGTCGTCATGGTCACCCGCCAAGTGACCAATCACATCGTACCAATATTCGAACGGCAGACAACACGAAAGAACGTGACTGATGCAGCAATCGCAGCAACGCTTATTCGAATCATTCAAAACATTTAAACCAAATCATTCCGGTCGCAATTTACAACAATAACATTTTTACAACATGCTGCACTGTTTACGTCGTTAGGAAAGCAGCAGATGTCAGCATTCACGGTCTAGTCGTATGCACATGGTTTTACCCGGCGTGCAACGCGCAAGCAGTACCAGCATGCAATTCGGAACGTTCATTTGCGTCCTTATTTTCGAGTTTGACTATTTGGGGGTCAAAGGACCCCGTTTAAGAAGCTAGTGTCCCAGTTGCGTATGACGGTTCGCAGGAAGGCCATCTCTTTGCGCGTGCTCTCCAATATCTCCATGGGGTCGTCAGAGGGACAGCGAAGGCAGTTTGGCGCCCAGACCATGGCCAGGTTATTCTCATCCATAAGCGTCACCTTGGAAACAGTGGGTGCCATGAAGCGCTGAACGACAAAGAAAGACGGTTACATCATTCGCTCAACAGAAACGACTGAAAAGAACAACAGCCAGTCCAACGATCAACAAATGTTGCGCACCTGCAAGAAGTGGACGAGGAATCCGAACACCCAATGATTCAATTCAGGCAGCGAATAGACGATGCCAAGGGTGACAGTCGGGTCCTCGCAGTTGTGAATGCAGCCATCAGTAAGAACAACAGTCAAGGAACACAACAAACAAACAAATGTAAAATCAATCCATTCGCCTATCAATGATGCCATATTGATGATGACCAAATAAAATATAGAAAAACTAAACAACAACAACAACAACAACAACGCCAATCGACCCTGCAGTGACGTGAGAGGATATTAGAAAGCCTGCGGGATGAGCGGCTCGTGAAGGTCTCTGAACCACAGTTTCAACAGCGAAGCTGGCACGTGTGGCTCGTAGGTCTTGGTGACCTCCTTCCATTTGTCCACGTGCACCTTCAACATGTTGACTTCATCGATGTCTCCAGGTACCCTGTCATGGCAACCAACAACGCAGAGCAATCAAAACCGAGAACAGTCCAGGGGGGTTGACATCGTCAGCCCTTGCGGTGTTTGGAGTGAGTCCACTACTCAGTCGACATGGCGTCTCACCTGAAGATGCCCTCCGTGTGCAGTGCGTTGCTATGGACGACCGTGTCGGCCAATGTCGTCATAATCCAAGGCAGGCGTCGCTCGGGGTAGCGTTCCGACTGCAGCTCCATGATGTCCTCAAGTGTGTTGCCGAACATTGACGGATTGAAGACCATTTGCTGCAATCACAACACACTCACAATCATCAGGAAGGCCGACGGGTTGGCATCACAGAGCAAGCACTCACTCTAATCTGTCACCATCGCACCTTCGCCTGCTCTAGCTCCTCCGCGGTGGGCTTCTTGTTTCCTCGCTTCGCTCCCGTGCCGCAGATCCTCTCCAGTTGCTTGTAGCAATGCTTAGCGTACGCCTCCAACGGCACCTTCAAGCACAAGGCTAGACATGAGTCATGACATACAACACATGTAATGACAAGGCGCAAGCCAACGTCAACTGTCTTTTACCTCGCTGTCGTTGTTATCGGGGTCAAGATGTCTGTAGATGTACCCTTCAAGGTACGAGTGGAATTTGTTGGAAGTCGGGAACATCGCCAGGCACATACACATCAACTCCCAGCCTCGCTGCAGACTCGCCCTGATGGAAACATAACAAAGAGACCGTATAACTGACTCTGCATATGTCAGTAGAACACGATCCATCCCCTAAGCTTGCTCGTGTTCTTACTCTTTGAAATTCTCTGTTGTCTGCTTGCACAGCTGGACGTAGATCTCGTCCCTGAGGCCAGCAGTACTCCATCCCTTGCAGACGATGTCAAGGCCGATGCCTTGGACGTTCTTGCGCGTGGTCTTGTCGCCCATGTACTGAAGAATGACTGAACGGGCGCAAAACATCATCATCATCATCATCATCATCATCATCATCATCATCATCTATATTTTCAAATTAAGAGAAGGAGGAGCGACCGTGCCCTCAAGATCCCGCCTTCGTCACGTTGAATTGAGAATACAGGCTTTCCATTTGCTTACGTTTGAAGACATCGACCGCATCCTTCTTCAGTTGCCTGTCGCGCGTCAGCACCATGGGCTTGCGAATGGGCGTCTGAAAGGAAACGGCGAACAACAATCTTCAACCACACATCACAATACAAAACGACTGACTATCAAACAGGACTCAGATAATCTCATAGTAAGCAACCGCCAATGCGAAAATCACGGAACGAAGGAGCAAACAAAGCGATGACTTAGATCAAATCTATGACGTCACTCACGACAGACAACTGACACAATTTAAGACTCACCTTTGACCAGGAAAGCATGCTGGCAATTGACATTCGCCGCCTGAAGAGTCCCTTGCGATGCGTACTGAGAGGCACTGCCTCTTTGATTTGGCTTGCATTCAATGATGCACTGAGACTCTTATTCAGAGAGGGTTTGCGCTACAACGAGGTCAATTGAACAATGAGGTCACCTCTAGACAGTTGCACAGCGGGGGGGGGGGTTGCAGACCGATCACGAGAATGCAACCCACATGAGCACAGGACCAAGAGAAACCATACACCGAATGAGGCAGCCATGTCAATATACGATTGAAAGCAATCAATTCAAATACCAATCATTAGATAATTGCACAAAGTGCAAATGTGTCAGCGTTAGTGCAAGTAGGGTTGCCATGACAGCAAGGCATGTGTTTTCCTACTGATGGTGTTAGTGTGTGTGTGTGTTAGAGTATCAGTATGAGCACCGTGGCGATGGCAAGGTCGATCCGGCTGCAGTGAACAGATGGACGGATGGATGGACAGTGCAGTTCACAGCAATGGAATGCATGAATGACACAATGTCACGTGGGTTATGTGGATGACACGTGCACAACACGACAAACAACGAACGGTGTCTTACGAATGGCATCATGGAGGTTGGACGGAATGAAGAGCCAGGTGAACGCTCCTTGCCATGCTGCTGCCTCGCTGCCACAGACTGCGTCCTCGTCACTACTCTGTCTGATTTTGACCTCGTTAGAACCCTGCGCTCTTGTGGTCCAATAGTCAAGGGCGTTTTAAAATTAACCTCACAAGCATCAACTAAAGCAGCGGTGGATTTCGGCATACCACTAGATGCCAATCGCTCGGCAACACTAACCTCCAGCTGCGATGGCTCACTCGGTATGGTCTCTGAAAAGCAATAATAATAATAATAATAATAATAATAATAATAATAATAATAATAATAATAATAGGCAGATTGTGCAAACATCCCAACACAGGCACACTGATGATGTGTTGCAGAAGGCTGCATATCAAGGACATGATGTGTTGCCCTACCGTAGACAGCACCATGCGGCGGGGGAGGAGGTGGCGGTGGCACAGAGGGCACCTTGCTGTGTGCAATGCCTTCCACGTTGTCCTGACCAGATGTAGGTGAGTGATTATCATCATCAACGTTGTCGTATACAGACACATAATGTGCTCGGCCCTCGTCAGAAAGTGTGCCGCTGGGAGCTGTTGGCTCTGCATTGGACTTTTCCGATCTACAGTACAAAATAAAACTACCGTACTTATAACTGAACAGCAGGTGGTCAATACAATCTGAGTTCTTTCACTGACACAATTGAGTGCAATAAGCCAATCATCAATAAGAAGAGCGACTAGTCACCTGGCATTAACCAATTCCTCTTGACTGCCAAACCCTTTTGTCGATGTATCTGGATTGTAGCCTTGAACGTCAGCCATCAACTGACTAAGTGGTGACAGACTTCCGCCATTACTCTCTTCATCCGTTGATAACACTCTGTAACTCTCGTCTTTCTTTTCCAAGGCCAGTTTGATATTTCTAGAAAGTGATCCTGATTCGTACGATGCATGAGTGTGTTGTGATGTGTATGGTTCCGGCATCTTCCGCTTGGGGTTGGGAAGGGTGTGGTAGCCACTCGGGGTAGGTGGTGGCGGACGAACAGGGCGTTCAATTGTCCTCCCAAGCTAAATCACAACAATTCAGCAATATCGCATGATAATCAATGGCATCACTCGAGATAAAAGCAACAGTACATGACAGAATGAGTTGCTAATTTCTTAATCAGTTCCTACCATGATCCTACCATGATAACATTACTATAATCATGAATTGAATCGTTAAGATTTGCAATGCTTCTTTTTGCAACAATACTTACAAGACTATTGATTTTTAAGACTGTGCTCAACACGTTATGTCAAGAGGCGAAGCAGCAGTGCATTCAGCAAAGAGTCAATCAAGAATTAGCCTGTAGACGTGTCAGCGGGTTTTGGCAATTTGTCCTCTATTTTTCAAATAGAGGTGTTGAAAGTCCTCGTTACCATTCTTGCAATCAACTATCTAGCATGTCTAACAAGGTCCACTGGAACTTGTGAGCGTCTACTCAAAAGTCAGAAGTCCCTTTTCAGTAACTTGTGAATTGACTATGCAAATGAGTTGCCAAGAGCTCAAGCTGGCCAAATACAATATTTGGGGCATTACTATATGTGAGTATAGCAGGTATGTGCGCTACCATTTCATGCTCACCGTGTCCTTCCTGCGTCCATTTTGATCATTCAGACAGTCGCCATTGTCAATCTGTTGGTCAAATTCATCATAGACGTGGTCATCATCCACACCGTTCTCATTGTCGTCTGCAGATGGTGTTTCTGTCGCTTTGCCTTGTTGTGCCAGTCCTTCCCTCAGCTGTGAATCCATTGAGAACTTCCTTGGTGACTTTGCTGGAGACACTGAACCACGCGGTGGCTTTGGCGGTGCACGCTTTGGTCCTCCGGGGACAGCAACTGAGCCGGATCCTACAGATTCATCTTCTGGTGTGGGTAAGCTGCTAATCTCAAACTTTGGGGTCTCTGCATTTTTGCTTTTCTGAATTTCTTTGTGGTCTCGCACGGACATCCACTTTGTATGTCTTCCTTGCACTTCTTCTGTTTCGGCATTGTCGTCAAGAGAAAATGTCCGTGTCACCGGTTCCTTACTAGTGACGCTAGGTTTACGTTGTGATGGAATTGACTTGACAATGCTAACATCATACTTGATTTCAGAGTCAAAACTGACATTAACATAATCATGGCTGTCGTCTTCTTCCACTTTTGACAATGGCTTGACATTATCAATTGACGACAGGATATTATCTCCATTAGCCTTGTCGTTTCCACCGGATTCTTTAGCATCAATGATTGGTTTTGTCTTACTAATAGAGCCTTCCCTCTGCCGTGATTTGCTTTTTGATTTGATTGAGCTCTTGTCAGCATATTTGGCTTCTTTCGCTTTGAGCAACTGAGAGGAAACAATGAAACTTAAATCATTAAAGGTCACACAATTTGACCATAACTCAGTCACATAACTAAGATCAGAAAATTGCACAAAATAATCAAAAGTGGAGCAATGAAAACATTCAATTTGAATAGCCATACCAAAAAGGTTCTTACTTGCAGTTTTGCCAATGCAATAATATCAGCTTCTTTAGGTTTACGCCAGACGGTCTTTTGTGTTGCAGAGTTGTAATAGTAATACCTTCTTGTGTTGGAATCATACAGCTCCCACCATTGATTATCCGACGTCGCTTTCCTGCAGCAGCAAGCAATTACATACAAGACCAATGCGCCAAGCGGGTAGAATAATGTTGAAACAATACACTGGCAACCGCCCGCCATACTTACACAGTGGCACCTTCCGGTGGTTCCCATAAGCACTGGCCAGACTTCAGATTGGCAAACATGTGGTCTCCTGATCGCGGTTCAATGATTTCAACCCAGTCATATCTGAAACAGAGCAACACAACAACCGCTAGAAATGCAACCCTAGATTGCAACAAATGAAGTCATAGTCATTGCACACTTGGCGTGTGCCGCAGCCTCGTGTTGTAGCAGTCTAGTTCACAGAGCCTATGCCATGTAGTCACAGAACACATATTCATCAAATCAATCTTATTCTGTGGGTTGTTCATCAGTCGGGGGAAAGAAATGTTGGCCTGCCCTGCTGGTGTTCCGCCTTAAACCATTCACTTACAACGTCAAACAGCAAACTCAACATTATAACATTTGCTTGCATTTTAATAATTTGAGATTCAATAAGTAAGCAGCTGCATTGCAAACGTAGAACTGCAAGAATGAGTCCAGCTCTGTGGTCCAACAGCTGGACATCTGCCTGCCAAGTGGTTTGACTCCTGATACATGTTGCCTGGCATATTGTCAACAAAAAAGAAGTCTCTTTCCTGTAGCCTCATTTAATCTCAAACTGACAGTGTAATGGATTTTGACCCTGAGTGCAAGTGTGGATTTTACGGTGGTTACGACATTTCAACATTCCTACTCTCGGCATTCAATTTGGCAACTGAGAAGGGCATTGCCTGAGGAGGCTTTGACAACAGAGCCATTCCCAGCTGATATCGCTGTAATTACGCCATCAGTGTTGCATAATTAAGGTGGGCTCCTATCCACCTGCTGCATAATTAAGCTTCCAAAACAAGCTCATTGGAATACTTACAGGAACATAGGCGTGCTTGCATGAATGAGTATAAATAACAGTGATTCTGCCCACCGAAACCACATTGGTGTTAATTATTGATTGACTGTTGGTTGACAATCCTAGTCCTGCCATGAGATGGTCTTTGGTGGCACTGCAGGTACACCAGAGACCACACAATCATCTCGTCCAACAAAGCAATCTGCTGCTAAGACAACAGGTCTCGCTTCGTAGCCAAGAAAATTATCATAAACTGATCTGGACATAAGTCATATTACGGACACAGGACAACACTGTTCAACAGAAAGCAAGAATTTGAGTTCGTGAAATGGGTTTGCAAAAAATTGCCAACCGGCTTCCAAGGAGATTGTACGTTGCAATCTGTTTGAACGTGTTGTGAGACACAGCCTAAGCGCTCTCGAACAACCTGAGGTCTCATGCTGCAATCCCGTGGCGATAGAAGTACGTAGAAGCGAATGATGTCGGGACATTTGCGAGGCCCGTTCGTGATTGACTGTCAAGTAACACGATATGGCAACCAACAAAAACTGACAATCGCAGTCAAAACAACGTATTTACAAACAAGACTTCACGGGCCGATTACCAGGGGAGTATTCATTCAATCGTTCTGTCGTGGCGTTACATTTGAACACTTTGCATCTGACAAGCAGTGGCGTGCTTGCACAGTCGATATCTTCTCCTGTCGCAGCATTGTCGAGTCGCGTTGAAAGGATGGCAGGATATGCAATTGTGTCTGTGAATTGATCGCAATGGCCGGTCGACTATTTGCAAGGCAATGAACCACGAGTAGAACAAAACTAGTTGTCACTGCAAAAACGCTGAACAATCAAATCACGATCAAACGGAAAACATAAAAGACGTAAATGTCCAACCCAGAAAGGAATGCGACGAAGAAGAAATTGAACGGCTCTCTCCATCGCGCCTGAAATCATTGATCAACAAGCCGGATCAACGAGCGGCAATGTGGCTCTTCCTAACAGCCACGACGCTCACAATTGCCGTGTTTTAAGCCAACAATGTCTAAAAAGAGCTCAAACGGCACGGAAATAATTTAAAATAAAGCTGCGTGCAATATCACAACCATAAAATCGGTTCATCGAACGTGTTCGTGAGTACCTGACTTCTGATCGGAGATGCATCTTCTGTCGATGCTACGATGTCTACGGGTTTCTAACTCAAAGTAGTAATCTAAACAGGGGCTTGCCCCCTCAACAAAGCAGTAATACCCCACGCAAGGGTCGTTGAGACACGGCAAACGACCAGCATTCAGACAATGTTTACCTTTGCCCGACGCATAACCAAACAAGAAAACACACACACATAACAAAACAACAGACAACGTTCCCAAGTGAGAACGAAGGCCGGGAAACGACAACCAGCTTTATTGAAATAGAGTAAGATGCATTTAGACGACAGCTGCTCCGACAACTGTTCAACACCACAACGCTATTGTGTAATATGCAGGCCTCCGAAGGGGGAGACAGACAACGAAGAGAAGCGAAGGCAGCAATGAACGAAGCACGGTGCAACTTGCAAGCAGACATTGAAACAGTAAACGAGAAGCCGTTAACACAACGTCCAATGTAACAGTAATAATAATGTGCAAAAGCGGAAGAGCTCAAGTGTCAACGATTGGATCAACGCAAGAACAACACAGCAAGGACAAATTTGCAAGCGATTCAACAACAGTTTTACCTGTCAGCCATTTTCAACACGTACTCCAAGGGCACAAACAGCGAAGAAAAGTCTCAGATTTACGAAGCAATCATTCCACAAAATGGAGTTGAGTATACATGTAAATATTCTCCACGAGTCAGTAAAACGTCACCGGCTTTGACAAAACCTGCCAGCAGCAGCAAACAAGAAGAAGTCAGCGAGCGACAATCTGAAAGGGTTCCTTTCGTAGTGACGAAGATGCTCTGTCCCAGGCCACCACGCCGAAGCAAAGCCGACGCGTTCTGCCTGTGGCCTGCTGACGGGCGCGCCCTTGGCAACGAACTCAACCCCACCCCTACTGCACCCCGACTCCCACTACTGTTGAAGAAGCTTCAGTAATCCCACAATCAAATAGGAAAGACCAAGATACCCTTAAAATACATTTGACTGGAAACATCACTCAGTCGAATGTGCCCAATTGACAGCGATTTGCGACAGACACTGGAGCGTCTACTTCAAGCATGCTTAAAACAAGAGAGGTTTATCAACTTATTCTGTGTGTTTTAGATAGACATGGCTTTGTCAAAATGCATGCATTAACTCGTAGCTGGCTTCCCCGCGAGGCATTACCGTAGTGATCATCACCGAGCGCCGGCTGCAGCGCATGTCAAACGTATGGCCATAAATCTGACGCAAGGCATCTATCGCTGGGGCTCATTATCGCATAACTTAATCTGGGCTTATACTTAAAATCATAATGTGATAAAATGATAAACATTTCTGAATAATTGTGATAAAGAGATGCAGTACGATACCGTTGAGTTGTCATTTCTGATTGCGGTCTGCCGTGCGCGGGTTGTTGAGATGGAGCCATGGCTGGTGCGATGGGTCTGCTGCTGCCAGCGGCATACAATACGCCAGGCTATACGCACGGCGTGCGTCCCCTGCGATTCATGCCCTCCGTATTGTCATGATTTCCTTCTTTTAAATTGCCCATGCGAGGCGCCAGAGTGAATGTCAGCAACCGCACCGTCGAGTGCCAGTCACGTGGTGTCAGTCGCGATAGCAATCACATTATCATTGCACGACGTCATCGCTGTCGTTGACATGGCAACAGAGCCACGTACAATCAAATGAAGTTAGTCTTAGAACAACCCATCATTAAATGCAAATGCTCATGTCATTAGAGACGAGTGTTACGATCAACTGGTCGTCAAGACGACTGTTGGTTTCTAAGACGTTTCCTGACGACAAAGCAGCGACGAAACCTGGTGTGTAATCATTGTAAGTGATAGCAGACAACAGAAGCCTGAACAAAGTCAACGAAGCGT
The DNA here is from genome assembly GCA_900245855.1 of Calvadosia cruxmelitensis. NCBI lineage: Eukaryota > Metazoa > Cnidaria > Staurozoa > Stauromedusae > Kishinouyeidae > Calvadosia > Calvadosia cruxmelitensis. The sequence goes on along the minus strand of OFHS01000021.1, from coordinate 78,908 downwards.
TCAGATAATGCAGAGAGGATGATGTTGACTACAACACAACTCACTTACGGAATCACTAAGCATCCTCCGCCTCACAGAGGTCATATGGAGTGCAATACATGATGGGGAGTCCACAATAAAACCATTCACTGGAAGGAGCAAACTGAGTAACACTACCTTAGTACCTTTAAAATTAAATTTCCCTGGTCGATTTCAGCCGTAATACGACCTCGCTATCGCGTCTCGTTATCATGGGAGTCACCAAGTCAGGAAGAGCAGATAGCAGACAGCCAACTACGGCGAAGTCACGGTTGGACGAAAGATGATAGCTTCTTCCAATTTTGAGTACTAAATTTAAGAGTTTCAATGTTGGCATGAAGCTTAAAATTTTGAAATTTTATGGCGTTGAAGACAGGTTCTTTAGCATTCACTCACAAACTTGTTTTTCATTTTGTGAAGTTTCTGAAAGTTGCGGTCTTCCGCTATTTTCGCAAAGAATGCGAAAGCGGAGAACTTTGAAGGCGGCGGGTGGCCTGGGTTCGATTGTGAGCGCTTGACTTTTCGGTCTTGCACTTCCTATTTAGAGAGCCGCTAAAATGGCGGATGCGGGTGCGGCGTTTGCCTTGCAGCAACATGGCTAAAACGAGCCAAAATTCCCCACGTTGGAGTGTAAGCCTGCCGGATACCTGCTGGTAGCTTCATGTAGGAAGCCTTTTACTCCGCAAGTTGCTTTTCAGTGTTAGCTGCTCGTGTGTGATAATTTCCTTGCGATCATGGAGAGAGGAGTGAGTGTTGCAGAGCAGAAGCTCGCTGAGAAGCTGTTGATTTTGAGTCGCCGCGGACAAGGCATGATAACCCGAATATACAACATAAAGAAAGTAAGTCGTTTTGAAATGTGTGAAACGATCTGCGGTGCTGTTAGCTTTGTGGCAATGACATCCCTTTCGTTTTGGTAGCATGATTCTTCCGATGACCGTCGTGACCTCACAGCTATTCTTGACATTCGCAGAGTGGATTTATCTTCACCAATTACGATATGAATCATATGATGTGAGAGTAGACGATGCAGCTGGTTTGCATGATAACATGTCTCGCTTTTATCGATCTATGAGGATTTCAAAGGCGTCCCTCACTTTGTGTACAATCGTTTTCATATTGTAGCTGGAATGGTGCTGCCCTGTTGCAGGCTCGCAGCCCCTTGTGTAAACAAATATGATTTAGTTGTGTAGTACATTCGTATTGTTAAGCCCTTTTCTGGTCTCACAATTTACCAATTCATAAGTTGTTCACCAGAGCGTTGAGGGCTAAGCCTCTGTTTGTTTAAAAATAATTGATGTTGTGCACCGAAGTTAGCAGTTTCTCTCATTGATGCATTATCTGATGTAGTCTTACCCGGAAATCTATAGGAAAAGAGATTGCTGACGTTCTGATTTCTGAATACATGTCCAATTTGCAGACAAGGGCACTTCCTTAAGTTTAGAGAGCGGGGCAATGGAACAAATCCTAACCAATCACTTAGATTTGATAATAGAATTCATAAGCCTACCGCTAAAGCATCACCCAGTGCTCAATAATAATACCTACATTTAGACTTACTTATAGAATGTATCTGATTGATTGAATGCGTAATTATATCGTGCGGATGTTTTGAAACCGCTAGGGAATGGATGATGCCATACATTAATGCTAAGTTGTTGCGTTACAGCTTTCAAATTGTATAGAGTGGTTTAATAACGGTTTTAAAGATGTTAGTTGTCTGCTAGGATCTGTTTTTGCTAAAGAATCATTATTGGCCGGCAGCCTTTGCCTGCCTTGCTTTTTCACTCGGCTCCAGCATCTTGAAAACAATTGCCGCTGAAAATGCTGTTCCAATTTTGTTAAATCCCAGTGCCAGATTGAGGACAATAATTTAAATCAACGACCAATCTCCAAACTAAACAACTGATGATGCACCAATCACTAGTTAATTATTAAAGGAAACTGCAAATTGTTTGCTCCAAATGACACTTTATTAAACCTTGTCCTGCTATTGACGTGTATACACGTTTTCAAAGCAAGTCAAAAGTAGCAACATAATAACCAATCAGATAGTTACTCTCTAGAGATCAACCAATCAACAATCAATAAAGCGACTTCAAGTCTTTATTTCACTAGTTTTATGAGCAGGACAAGAGTTAATACATCTATCTTGAGTTCCATGAACGGTATACCAAATCCACGGATCTTCATGAGCGTAATAATATAATATTTATAAACATATTCAGCAAAAACAGCTAGTCACTTCAGGACCACGTGGATTAGGTCGTGCGATCATTAGCGGACTGAAATTGACAATCTTGCAATGTTTCAGTTGCTTTGATTTCTTATGCAAATCCTATTCCATTCTTACCTGGTTACCTGGTGTGTTTTATTACTTTTATATAAATATGTTGTTTGTCTTTTAGGCTTGCTCAGACCCAAAATCCCGACCGCAGTTCCTAGCTGATAAGTCGCTGGAGCAAGCTGTCAAGCAAATTGTCAAGAAATTTCCATCGATGGAAAATAGCAAGGTTTGTTTTGGACTTCATCTTTGCCACAATTACTGATCAATAAGCATCAAGGAGGTGCACTGTTCTCGTTCAAATCCAGATTCTAAATGCTGCAAGTCCTGTAGTCCAATTCCAATAATAATGCATTTTATATTTAAGTACTTGTTTGCTTTAGTAGAAATCCATGTTTGGTAGGGTTGGAACAGAATTCCAAAATTATTCCAAAAAATAAGACTTCCGACATATGACAGCTCATGGAGGTGTAATCCCACTAGTTCGAAAGTCAAAACAAACCAATTTAATGCTGAGATGTATCATAATGTATCCATTTCTTAGTTTACATCTGGGCCCTGGCCAAGCGTTAAATGTGTTCACAAAGAATCATTACTGATCTTTGTTTCATCTGAATACCTATTTAAAATCCATTGTTCAAATTGTTGTTTTTGTGTTCAATTGAACCCTCAACTGCAAGACAGACTTGATTGTAGTTTCCTGTGTGATTGAAAACTTATGGTTGTCTGTTCATATCAGGGGAGCAGTATTCCACAAAATATCCACGTATTGTTTGTGGTTTTATATTTTCTGTAATTATTCTAAAAAAATAATTCCATGCAACGCACGTGCCGTGATTGCATGGACGTTGCTTGTCTGCAGATTGGTTTGTTGCTTTGTCGACAATTTCAGCTGAACTCAAGTTTAGCCACAGTCATTTCTTCTTTGCTGTTGTGCACCATACAAGTTGATTACCCTGAACTATTTTGCTGCATCAATTAAATGGGGAATACATGTGTTCAAATTATGACTTACAATCCCGTCTTACCCCATGCGTCTCCTTTTGTCCCATCAAAAATAAATACCAATGTTGATTTTCGCAAACAGTACCTATGTATCGCAACCCATACATCGGAACAAATCATTTTGATGAGAGGTTTATGGCATACATTCTGATTGTATACACTTTTACTTATCAAAGTGTGTCCAAATGTTTTGATGGGTTTCAGAAGCAGGGTTCTGAGTTGATGTAAACATTTTTGACAACGAACAGGAGTGTAAGAATTGACTATTATAGAAATAAATATGGTTGATTTTAACCCAAGCAGAACTAGTGATTGATAGCTGTTTGCGCATGCAGAATTGACTTTGCTCCTCTGCATGGCAACCTGCTTGGGAAAGTGAACGTTGTGTATTCTTTCATTTCTTATGGATTTCACGGCTTCCTTGGGCCTTCCCTATGCTATGTTTTCTGCTGCGCCGAATGAGCTAGAGCTGTATCATGATGCCTCACACTGTCATTTTTCTTGTTTGCTTGTGTTAGGCTCCGCACATGCAACCCGTCTTTCAGATATGCGGTGATGTCGTCAAAGGCTTGTCCAATTACTACTACACGTTTGTTGATGTCATGATGTTCAGGGTGAGCACTACTGCAAAATTGAATGAAAGAATTATTTTTCACGGCTATTCGATCCTTCCTCTGCAGCTGTTCAAACTTGTAGGAATGAACGAGCTTGCAAAAGAACATGGACACCGTGCTAGCAAATTATTGTGCATTGAAACAATTATCAACAGCCAGCCTGGCACACGAACACGACAATGAGTCAATCAATAATAATAATGAATTCAGAATGTGACGTGTCATTTATAAACACAATTAATTCATTTTACGTATCACTACAACTAGTTAGTAATTTAATTATCAATTTATACTGGCTGTGATCAATTTTTAATGGGAGCGTTATTAGCAGGCGCGATGGGTTTATAAGAGGAAGATATTTTTCTGATATCTTTTTTTGGATATGTATCCTTTTGAAACGTGTGAATATTTCGACTGAAGATGGTCAGCATTTTGATAATTATCATTTTGATTATTGGCAGGATCACACCATGGAGCTGCTGACGTCGATTGATGCTCATTTTGTCCATTTCGACATTGTAAGTACTTGCAAATGCAACCTTGCTAATTGCTGTTTAACTCTTTGGACTTCATGGTGATTTTTTGAGCTGCATGTTCCATGTGGCTTTGATGGTTTTTCAATGTCTTTGTTGCTTACAGGGCTGTTTTGTTTTCCCGTGGCAAATTGCTGTTAGCTTCTGAGCTCCTACGGATTTTGTAATGTTTTTGTCCCTTTCTTGTTCTAGTCACTGAACTTTGACCTCACAAAGGCGTACTTTGAGCTCATTTCCACCTATGCGTGCCTTTTCCTGATTGTGTCTCGTGTGGAAGACAGGAAAGCTGTCCTTGGTCTGTTCAACCATGCTTACGACATGTCAAAGGGTCACATGTGAGTTAGATGACAATCAGGTTGACAATGATCCATAATAACTGCTTGATTTGTTATGAATACTGTGTGATTTATGAAGACCCAAAATGAGATCAAGGATTGCTTGTGAATTGCAGAAGAGGCTCTTGAGGCGAGCAGGGTGCAGAGAAATCACATGAAACAGAGAATCACAGTCTCTACTCGTACCTTGTGCTTCCTCTCTAGAAGAGTTATAAGTATAAATAAACACTCATTAAAGCCATTTAATGTGCTAGGTGACTGACATAAGACCCTTGCTTGGTAGTAATTGCTCTCCCATGTAATTAGTGATATGGTTATTGATTGGAATCAATGGCATCAGATTGCTAACAACAGGCACATGCAAACCAAGGATTATTGAACTTGGATCCTGGTAGCCATGTGGCTTGTTTTCTGAAGGTATAGTTTGTTTATCGTTGCTGACTGCTGACATTAAATGGTCTCTTGATGTTGAATTTGAGTCGCGTGATGGATGATTGCCGGCCGTATCATACCACTCTGTCTCCTGCCGCTACCTCTGCTTGGGTTTGATTTCTTGCAGTGAACCGTCGTTTCCTCGCTTGGGCCAAATGATCACTGACTTTGAAATTCCAGTCAAGAAACTCTATGAGGAATTCATCCCTCATGCGATGGTAAGACATGCTCTTCAGAAAACGGCATGTGGCCATCTTGGATATAATTCTATTCATTCTAATCCACCCCAAAGTGACGTGCTAAGCTGACACTTGATAATATTTCATGCGGCATTTTATTAATTATGACATTTCAGAGGGTTGGCATTGCTCTTCAGTCGTTGAACATGCTGTTTATGAAGCGCAACATGGCAGGCGATCAGGTTGGTGTTAAATCTTCTTCTTCTCTTTCTCTGACCTTGAGCTATTTAGTTTTTGTATTTGTTGATAACTAAATGCTCGCTGTGATTGCCTGATGTTTAGATGCGACAAGCCCAACTGTTGAGCTTAACAAGTACTCCTCAGCAAATGTTGAATCCTGCACAAACTGAGACGGTGAGCATATGTAATGTCATAAACTCATAATAATGCTACCAGAAGTGGGATGTGCTTTGTATGAGTGACGTCGACGATGTAATGGCCAAGAGAATTTGTTGCAATTTTTGGATTGAGGGCTCAACTTTTTCTCAATTCACATGAATACCATACGTGGTGGTTGTGTGTTGTTAATCTTGTGACTGTGCTTGTTTAATGCAATTTCATCGCTTTCATAGATCTGTTTATATTGTCTTCTTGAGCAGGTCCCATGCGAGTATTTATCACTTGAAGAGATGAAACGTTGGCTGATATGTACGTAGGAAGATAACATCGCTCCAGTTGTTGTCATGATGTTTGATGAAATGTGTTCTTTAATGCTTCCTGTTCTCCATTTTGCTCTCAGTTTGCTACATGCTCTGTCCCAGTCAACTGACTGCTCAACCGGGAGCACTTGAGGTGTGGAAGGCTGTGCTGCAAGACGGTTTCTCGATACGAATATACCGTGATGAGGTGCTGCTGGTGCATAAGGAGATTCAAGCCCACTTTGAAAGCATGAAAGGGTTAGTAGACATATAGATTCATATGCAGTTGTCCTGTGCTTGGTTGTGGTTGTTGATTTTCGTATGACGTAACTCCTCTTTGATCCTCATGTAACCTCGTTTTATCTGTAATTTTGAATGAACACTTGTAATCTTGTTTCGGTGTTCGTATGAATGACTCCTGCTACTGAGACTATTTCTTTCTATCTCGTGATCTCGTTTACAGATTTTCTGTTAGTGACACAACAGTTATGTTCTCACAGCATTCACTGATATCGAAGTGATTGTGCTACATCATTGGTAGCTGTGTGTAGTCCCATGTAACATGTGTTGCTTTCAATCTCCAATCACTCTTTCAGGTTCTCTAAACGTGTGAAGGAAGTTCAAGACTTTTTGGCTGCAGCCATAGCGAACTGGTGAGCCCTTGAAGCGGTTTCTCCAATGACTGCATAATGTGTCACTTTTATGCAGAGTTGTGTATAAGAATCAAGACTGATTGATGTGGGCATGATGACTCATACAGTCAAACATGTATTAGCGGCCACCTGTGTATAAAGACCATTCTCCATAACCCGAAATGACATTTGCGATAGAAATCAACCTGGATGAAAAGGCCACCTGTCCATAAAAGTCATTTTTCTCAGGTCCAAAGGTGACCATTATAGACAGGTTTCACCGTAGCTCAAGATGATTGACAGCAGTGCATCTCATGGTAATGATTACAAATACGGAAGGTATGTCCTTCTGATTTTGCAATTAATAAAAATCAACAAGAGAATGCTGCTCTGCAATCTCATTTCTTTCGATGGGGCGGATGTAGACCCAGCTGATTGTAGTTTATGGTGCCTTTTCAGTTTTCACTTCTCCCAATGCTTTCTTCAGCTTTGATATTAAATATACCCATGGTTGTCAAACGAATAGCGTTCCCGTGTTATTGACCTCATTTTATTTGTTTTTCCTCACAGCGGAAGCTTCCACAGAGAGAGACGGCGATACTTACGAATGGCAATGGAAGAGCTTTGTTTTATCCTTGGGGACCAACCTGGTTTACTTGGACCTAAAGTATGTCACATCAGCTGCCTAACATACAAGGGTTTGCACTTTATTTTCTAATCTGATCAATTGAATGATATAGATGATAAGTGACGGAAGTGGATGGCACGTTATAATGATGAAATAGGAAATTGACATGTCATTATAAGGAGTGATTTGAAGAACGCATGTGAGATGACCTTCCGTGGATCTTAGAAGTTGTTCAATGACATCATAGAGGCAGTCAGGGTGTTGCAGGGACAGACAATTGACAAAAGGCAGTCAAAGTGCATTTCGGGATGCAAGTGTTTTCTGGCATTTGAGCCTGAGTTGAAATCTACAATTTTGACAGCCAAGAATAATGATTGAAATTGACCATCTACGGCTGATTGCGTTTCAAACAAACATTTTCGTGGCGTCTTAACCTATGGCAGAGGTCAACTCACTTATATACTGAAATGTATTGGGACTGCGCATGGCTAATTGGACTCTCACAATTCATTTGGATGAAATGAACTAACTCTCGTTAAAGTACATTTGTGAAGTTGGCATCGTTTCAGGTTGTTCAATGTGAAATTTAATTCGAAACCCCTTTCTGTCACTTGCATCATGTTTTATTTTTTTCCTTGTCGTTTTTTCCTTTGCAGGTGTTGATTGCTTTATTGGCGTTGTCGCATGCACGTGACGAGATCCAATGGCTTGTCAGACACAGTTTTCATTCGCCTCCTAAATCAAAGAAGATCAACTTAGATGACTTTCAGGATCAGTGAGTGGTCATTTATTAAGCTGCATTTGATGAGAAATACTTGTTGAGCTCAACAGCTGGTCTTGTTGCATCGAAACATTAGGAAATCACAATGTCACTTGGTTATCAAACATGAATTGTCTTGCAGCAGAACGTTAGAAGTTGTACTGAAACTGAGAGCTAAACTTTGGTGGCATTGTGGACCACTTGGAAGAATTTCTCTTCATCCTGGAAATCAGCTTGCTTAATTTGTATGCCTATAAGTATGACAGGTTATGAAAATATGGAACTTGGCACCTATATTACAGGAAAGTTCCCGAGGGTGGTTTTCTGGATGGAATTCATAGCACACGTGCAGTTTTGTTTGTCATTTTGACCGCGATGCAATGATATTACGTTGAATCTTGCTCCCTACAAGCTTCTTGGTCAGTCAAGACAACCGTTGATCTTAACAGTAGCACTACAACATCAATCATTGTCATAATAACGACCTGCGATTGCAAAGTGGCAATTTCTTCAAGTCTAATAATTGCTCATTTTCTGTGTTAGATTGCAAATTTACTTGATTTAAGTCTGTGATTCATGTTCTTTCTGATCGCAGGCAACTTCCTGAACTATTGTACCGCATTGTGGAATTGCGAGGTATGATGAAAGCGCCAGCATTTTGCTTGACTGTTGCTGTGTAGTGATAAGGATGTAGATATATACCACTTGAAAGCATGTTGATCTTGTCTGATAATACTTTCATTTTAATTGTTGGCTTGTGTGTTGTATTTGCTTTAGAGCTGTTCAACAAATACTCTCAAGTCATTCGAAGATACTTTGTCCAGTATCTCTCTGGTTTTGACGTGGCGGTTCTGAAGGAAGTTATCCAGGCAAGTGTTGACATACATTATTCTTCATTTGCTAATTAATAAACTTGTGACAAGCAGCTGAGATGCAGTGAATTTGATACAAAGGAAGAGTACTGTACATTCCGGTTATTCGCTGTTCTGCCAGAGTATCCTGCAATCTGCATTTATGATGTTTTCTAGAACTTTCAAATCACTTATAATTTCTATGTCAGCTTTCAGTCTTTTGTGGTGTCGTGATTAACGTTCTGCTCTGTTTTATCCTGTAGAAAATATCTGTTTGCCCTGAGGACGAGTCAATGATCATGACGTCGTTCATTGAGACCCTTTCTTATGTCAACGTGAAGCAAGGTCAGTTCTGTTGCATGTTGTGGTTGTTGCGCCATTTGGCTGAATCCCGTTCTACCAAAGAGGAGTTCTATTGATCAGTTGTCTTTCTGTTTCAGTTGAGTGTCACGAAACCATTGACTTCCGTGGATTGCGTTTGGATTGGATGCGTTTACAGGTGGGTGATGTACTCCATGGCTATAACTGCTCTCGCACTCTGTTGATGAACAACATCATGCACTAACCAATCAGTCATCAGCAAGCTAATAGTTGAACTGTGATGGCAACGAGTGAATTGCAGTCAGCCTTGGCTTTTACAGTCTGCAAACTCAATGTGGTGCTTGGTGCAACTATTACAGGGTGAATTGTTATGCTAGAACATGAGAAGCTGCTTGTCCTGTGCTTAATGAATCCCCATTGCTCTATCAGGCTGCAGTATTTTCCTGTCCATACGTCAATTGGCCATTGCCGGCAAATGCCCCTCTTCAGCCACTGGAGTTGTTGTCTTGTTGCGTAGTCGTTTTCTAAAGTGAAATGTTTTAGTTGTTTGAGCACCTGCAAGGACAGTTTGAAATGTAGCTGATCTCACTGCATAAGTTATAACTTATAAACAACTGCCACAACGGAATATTCCACTTTTATGTGGTGGATTTTACTACTAACCGTAGATTTAATGCAAGCTCAAATCAGATTACCATGAGAAATTAAAACGTCATTTGGCTATTGTTTGTGTGCAGGCATATACCAGCGTCCGTGGATCAGTTCCGGAATTGAAAGATACCAGGGATTTGGCATCACTCATGAACATCGTTGTGCTTCATTCCAAATTGGTCGACGCACAGCTTGATCTAGTTAACGAAGTGTCAGATTTATCAGAAATATGGTAAGAAGCATTGAGTGAGTTGTGCTCATTGTAGTATTATTGTATTGTTCTTTTGTGGCTCCCTGTACTTCTGCTGTGACGCGTGACAGTCGGACTGTGTGGTCAGCGGATTCACACCTATATATGTTGTAAACAAAATCTGTGTAGGGGCGTGTCATGTGGAGGTGTCGAGTGAGTAGTGTTGAATTATATATTTTAAAGAATTTGCGTGTTGAACTTACAGTACTCCTGTACTTACACTCATTTTATGTGTTTAAGCAAGTATGTTTTTATGGTGGAATTTATTGCATCAAACATTATTTTGTTTGCATCATCTATTTGTTGTTGTAGTCTCCTACGGTTTCTTTGTTGATTGTTCTGCTTTATTTATCTGATTTCTCTTTCTAGTTTTTATCCTGGAATATTTGAAAAACGTTTCTTGAGTTGTTTGGAGAACCCTTATCAAATGAGGTACTTACTTTAGATCGAATCAATTGTCTTGCTGCTTTTTTCGATTGCTTTGTCATTTCTAGTTGTTTAGTTTTGTAATTTTATTTACTTTCAGCTATTCCTTTGACTGCTACTAGTTTTATTGTGCATTGTGATGACACAATTTGTTGTTCGTTTTCTTCAGTTTTGTGCTTGGCGTATTTCATGCAGCCTAATTTCAATGCTTACAAAATTTCATGTTTTTCAATCTCGTTAGGTTTTCAATAGCATTCCCGCTTGTTTGTACACATTTCCTCAATTGCACGAACGATGTTTGCCCTGAGGAGGTAAGCATGCAAAATGTACATGATGATCACCTTTGACCTGACATGGTTGACTTAGCTGCAGCCTGCAGGTCAGTTTTTCAAGAGGCACTGTTCCTGTATAAGTTCATATACTAGATCATAGTGAGAAAGTGGCTGTAGTATGGAGATGGCCTCTTATTGGCATAATTGCCTCTTAGTTTGATCATAGTAACCCAATAAGCAAATGATCTCATTTTCAGCAGGTGTAGTTGTCATCTGGGCCTGGAGTTGAATTCAAGATGGTAGTCACCCTAACCGTCTTACCACATTGACAACCATCTTCTGCTATTGTCTTGCATATGTTAAAACCTAACATGAGGTTTTGGTGGTTTTCCCTTGTTTGTAGAAACATCCGATTGGTGACAGGGCGTTATCCGCTGTCAACTCATTTCTTGATGCCATGGCATTCAAAGCCTCAAATTTTATCAGCCATCTGTGCGATGAACAACTGCGACTCAATCGACAGGTATAACCCAGATTTATTGATAAGCTGCCTGCGTGCCATGGTGCTAGTCTCGCTCCATCATAGGTCTATTTTGCTTTCTTCAACTGTACTTTGAGTGTCAGTTCATACGACATTATTGCCCACATGCTGGCTGAAATGGCAACAAGCAGTCCCCAATTCTCACATTGTTTTGTTTGTGTTTAGCTGATGCCGTGGCGCGCCGTGGCCTTCTTACCTGATGACGGTGAGAAAATGAAGCGAGACAAGTCTCGGATACAGGTGGTGAAGCCTGGAGAAGAGAGTAAGAGGCGCAACATGGAAGAAATGAACAGGTGAGATAGCGTACACACTCAAATGCCTGCTTGCAATGAACTACGTTGTTGTTGACACAATCCTTTCCACTATGACAAAACAACCAACCTTACTTTTGTTGAAAGAAACATGAATCTTCTCAACAGCATAGTTTCCTAGCCGAGAAGACTCGTTGTTTGCTCTTATACTGCCCACTTGCAACATAAATTTATTGATGTGATGATTTTCATGTTTACATATTGAGTATTGACAAAATGTTGCGTTTTGGGTCTCAAAATTCAACTTTTCGATTATTGGTCCAACTTAAAGTTCTAAACCAATTGCGGTTTAAGCAGATTTGACGGCATCATCAGAGGGAAAGTGACAAACAAGCAGAACCTCATTCAACTGCTTTGCTAGAAATACCACCCAACACGATTTCCGATTCTTGCATTTTTGCTTTTCTAACATTTATAAACGTGTTTGTTGAGTTGACTGCAGTGTGTTTGTATGTGTTACCTCTGTAACGTTGTCGTCTCTGCGGCTTATGACACATAACTCAGTCAGATATTGACAGTTCGATATTATCTGAATTGTCTTGTTTCAGCTTGGAAGAGACGCAGCAAGGACAGCTCGATCTGCTTCTATCATTGACACAGCACAAAGATATCAAAGTGTGGGAGCATGTGTTCACGCCTCGGGAATACCTCGTCAGTCACCTTGAGGACTACTTCGCCAAGTGAGTCAGCCGTGTGGCTCCCTTCTCCACTATAAACGATTGCAAGAGTTCATCTCATTTTGTGCTTCAGTGTTTTGTTATAATACCTGTTGGGTGTTTGATATGATGATAGATATAGGCCAATTATCTGATTATTTACATGTTCAAAAGACATCTTAGTAAGTCTTTGAGAAAATGAACTTATTAGTTATCTGGTCAGTGATTTGTTTGTTTGTATGTAGAACTGTTTTCAAATTGATGAATTACAATGAGACCACGCAGGAGATATCACGGCCGTCAGAATTACTACGGGACATCAGAGTGAGTTATTGTATTGTTTGATTGTTGGTTAACTAATACAGTCAAACCTGTAGTAGCGGCCACTAGGGATGCGAATCAATTGTCGATTAATCGATTTTTAATCGATTTTGTCACTGTAGTCGATTAATCGATTACAGACTTCAAAAATCGATTTTTTTTAGATTTTGCGTATAGAACGTTTTGCTCTTGGTTTTGCCAAATTCAACGTAAAATACCTTGTTCTTCCATAGGCCACAATCAAAGTAGGGCTTAGACACAGATTCAGAGGTCGATGAACACGGCTGAACATTGAGAAATCGCTCGTGTTACATTGCACACATCCTAAAGAGAGTGTGGGCTATTCAAACGTTCTGTTTTACTTCTCAACTGGAAAAACAATTTCCAGAGTGCTAAGTAAATATTTCCACAAAACAGCGGTGGCAGATGGCAAACAAACAGAGACACATAACGTGGCTTTCTCATAAGTAGAAGCGATCTCTGTTTCTTAGAAACTGATATAGTTATCTTGGTATAATTACTGAATGAAGGTTTCGTTTCCACCTCCCGTGCTTTCAAAACACGGGCTTCAAAACAAATACATCGCATAGCAGGAATTGTCTTTTTACAGTTGATAACAACAGTCTGTGTTTCATGCGTGTTTTATAAATCCTTGACTCCTTGTTGCAATGAATAAAGCAAACTATCCACAGTGCGAACATCGTGCGAACATCAACTATGGTGCGAAGCTGCTCAGTTGTTCAACTTGTTTTGCTTTTTATGTAAATCACGCAACTCTCAATTCACACCCGTCGCGAAGACAGAGCTAATGCAATTCCAATTTCTTGATTTCTAGGATTAAGCAAAATGCTGTTTCACGTTCTTCTTTATAACAGTTGCAGACAAACAAAGTCGAGCTCGCAACTAACTCCACATGCACGTGCACTTGTGCATGGAACGTTTTCACACCATTGTGTTTGTCGGTACAAAAGCACTTGGCGGCCTTTGACAAACAATGAAATCGGCAGTCCACGATTGATCACGCGTACCTCACATTCGAACGTCGTGCATCAAGATTTGAACTTAAACTTTACTTTATGCGATGATTTCTTCATATTTTTAAATGGAACACCCTACATGTCTTGGTTAATTCTTAAACAACATTTTTCTGGCTGTCGATTGGTGCGACATTTGTCGCCGTATAAGCGTGTTTGCGATGTGTTCAAAAAGTCCACAAAAATACATTGATTAATCGATTAAAAATCGATTTTGTTTTAAAATATTTCTCGCTTAATCGATTCTGAAAAAACCCGTCGATTCGCATCCCTAGCGGCCACCTCTATAGAGCAGCTACCTGTGTATAAAGGCCACTCTTCATAATCCCAAAATAGCACTTTCTATAGAAATCAACCTGGACAGAAAGACCACCTGTCTACAAAGGTCATTTCCTCAGGTCCCTGAGGTGACCATTATAGACAGGTTTCACTGTACTCCTATATGAAGGAAGCCTCTCTTGTCGTTTAAGCATGGCTCCAGCACCTGAAATAAGACATTGTGTGCTTGATTTCGTTGACTACGCACAGCCAAGTGGCAAGAACAGCAGCACCATGCACGCCCTTCAGGGTAAAATAAATACAAAGGGATCACTTTCATCACATACCAATATTTCTCTATAAATATCATTTCTTCTACCGGCCGGTTGTAAATGACTGTGTGTGATGATATTAGTAGTGATCTGCATTGTATTGACTGTCGTTTCTTGATGTGCCAGTTCAAGGATTGATGATTTAATTTGCCATTTTCCACGCAATCAGTTTTTCATTTGCTGTCATTTTCACTTGCAGTCTTATATGTCATCCCTACATCGCTTAGAAGAAGTTGGTAAGTATCTGTCTCATGTCATTGTATTTCTAGACTGGACGCAGTAAGCTGCTCATATTGATGCTACTGTTTATCCTATGATCACCTCTTACAACGTCAGCAATATCAAACTATGGTAACCATTGATAGCCTGCAATATTCCAATGGCCCAGATTAATTAATTATAGTAAGCTTCATTGTTTCTGGCTGCATTGTAATATCCTTCGAGTACTATAACTCAAATATGAGATTGTTTTAGTTGCGCTTTATTCTTTATAATGATGTATACGCAAGCAAGAGAGAGTAACAACGTTCCTTGCACAAAAGAGGCATAATATGACGATGTAGCTTGGAAAGTAGTCTGTGTTACAGGGCCACGGTTTTAAGTTATCTGGTTGTTGTGTCCATTGCTGTTCTGATGATTCTTTTTCTTCCATCCTAACCAGTAAATATCGACATGGGCCGCATCTTCAACACGACTCTGCTGCAGCAGACACAGAACTGTGACTCATCCGGCGGACCAACACTGACCAGTTGCTACACATCTTGGTTAGTACTCGTGATGTGTTCTCTCGTAAGCCACGTGCTACTTGCAGATGAGCATCAATTGGAGCACTTGTAGGCTTGTAGATTTTGATGGTAAGCCGCAGTCCAGTGCTCATGAGGACAGACAGGATATTGGCAATAATGAAAAGAACCCTACAGTGCTTACCAACTAACTTTTTCTGTAGTTCATATATCATTGTTTTGATGTATGTATGTTTGTTTAGTGAATGAGCCTCTGTCATTGCATTGATACTAAATTACGTATTTTGTTGTTGTTAATTCTGGCAGGTACGTTGACGTCTTTTTGAAACGTGTTACAAGTGCTGGTGGGATTTGCTTCTCTCCCCTGCGCAAGTGTTTTGTCAGCCGCAACAAACTATATCCAAAAGCAGAGGACTACACGGATGTCACAGGTGCGTACGTCTGCAGTCGCCCTTGGCGTGTCAGCTTGGAATCCCACAGGTGCATGTGTTGTCTCAGAAATGTTTTTAAGCATTAAAAGTAACATATTACATACACATTATTTCTCGGTGACTTGGACAAGAATCAATCTAAATTTAAAATTTCATGTTTGTACATGTTTGCTTGGTTGTGAAACTGAAAACCTATTTGGAGAGTTTTTCATTTAGAGCAAAACAGCCTAACGCTGTGAAAATACATTGTCTAAGGTAAAGATGTACTAGTGCAAGTGTAGCTTGACCTTCGGGACTAGTCTAGTGATTGGCTCGCAAAGGTAAAGGTTCCTAATAGCCACTCCCGTATCCGAATGATGCAACTGAGTAGGACACTGCTTATAGTTTGTCCCTTTTGTGATTGCTTCAGATGTGTTTGACTGTGCTGCATTATAGTTGCATTGTACATTCTGCAAGGTGCAGACTTCATTGTTACTTCATAATGTCAAATGGGGCAACATGTGATAATATAGATCTGAATCTTTTCATTTATATCCTATTATTGTGATGTTCTCGGATGTTTCATTGTATTATTTGTTGGTTTCTGTTTTGTTTAGAGATGCGGGCACTCTGTGAACTCCTTGGTGCTTATGGCGTCAAGTTCTTCAGCCGGAAGATGATGGGACAAGTGTTTGGTCAGGTGGAAGAATTGAAGGTGTGTTGTCAGCTGTGGAATTCTTCAAGATTGATTATATTGGTCTTTCCTGATCTAGTCATTGAAAAACTACTTGTCATTTCTTTTCGGTATTGGCAGAAATTAGTGTTGATCAACAAGGACATTCTTGTGGCATTGAAGGACAATTTCAACAAGCCAGAGCAGAATTTTGAGCTCATCAAACGCTTGAAAAGTGAGCAGCGTCAATAGTCCGTTGCATATTCCTTGGTGTCTTGAGCATCTCTTCAGCTGCTATTATGGTTCTTTGCTTTGCAGATTTTGAAGATGTCCTAGCAAGAACGATTATCGTTGGCGTTGTGTTGTCGTTCAGGGGGATTCTCATGGAAGGATTACAAGATGTAAGAGCCATTAAACTACCTATACGATTAAATTAGATGATAAACAGCAAACTGAAAATTTTTGAAGATCATTTGAAATATACAATGTTTTGTGAAATAGACACAAACTTTGAAGATGTTCTGGCAACATTTTCTCAATTACGCTCAAAATACTTCTTAGCCGTAACAATATTTGCACATGTCAGGATTATGCTAATAGCAATTTTGACTTTTCCATTTGCAAACAGAGGTCATGCTGCAAACAAGATGGATGAATTATAATGTTTAAAGATGTTGTAGGCTAAAAGAGTAACATACTCTGCTGTCAAATGGAGTGTAGCAAAATACTCATAATTCCACGTTCAAGCATCCTCTTTGACAACTTCTTTTGGGAGGTCATGCAGATGACCAGATTCGATTCATTTCTTGATTGTATTCTGTTGAGCTATTGTCTGATCACATTCTGTGTAAGCAATCAAGTCCTGTGTGTGAGTATGAATCTGTGATGCAGTCTGACCACCATCTCTCCCTTTTGACAGGTTCTTCCCAAGCGAGTCCCATACCTGATGCATGTGCTTCATGACTTCAAAGAGCACAATCAACGTGGGAATACCACGGTCAGTAAGCCTACGTGTGTGCAGCCGGCAACATCATGAAATTGTCCATTGGTTGTTGTCTGCATAGCGAACCTTCTGACTCATTGCTCTGCAGATTACTTATGAAATGTCGGAAGCAGCTGGCCTTGCGAGCGAATTCGATGCAGAGTTATACAATGCGCTAAAGAATAACAGAGGTATGCGAATCCATTGCAACTGGTAATGCAGCACGATGTGTTGATGCCGGTCTGTCACTGTCCGTACTGCCGTCAATGCTTCCTGCTCAATGTGTTATCTTTGAAGAATTTACCTTTGTGTTTTAGTTAGTGACTAGCTGGTCCGCGCTGCTAACGCAGCTGCGTCCAGCGACATTGCTTCGCATTTGGGTGAATATTAATTAGTCCAATACATATCACAGTTCTCCGTTTTAGTCCATAAAGCAATATCGAATGCTGCCCATTGTTTCTCAGCTCAGCTACGGCTCCCAAGAGACTGAAATCGAACCTTTTGACCATTCGAGCGCAACGGTTTGCAAAGGCAAGCACAAAAGTTGAAGGTGCCCATACCACAGCAATTTCATCAAACTTGCAGAAAACATAGCTCGGCTTCAAGGTGACCTTTTCAAAAACGGCTTCGTTAGATTCTGCATCAATTTGCATTGTTCAACTTTAACCTGGTCTAAGCGTTGGCGCTGTGTTTCGTAAACCGTGCACAACCAGAGCAGTGTTGTTTCCCAAATGTCACAATATTCGTACTTGAACACGAGTGGCAGGTGCCTGGTTTTGAACAGACATACATACATACAAACAGACAGACATTTCCGTATTATAGGGTTGTCGATGTCAAATTAAATAGGATATTCTGATGCCTGGCTAGATGACAGGAAATCTGTGCACTTTTAATAGGAACACACTTACCGGTAATAATAACATAGAGGCTCAAAATGGCTCAAGTTTTAGAACAGTATAAGAACAACTCAAGTCGTGTTCAAAATGTAAAGAGAGCATGTGTTTTATGGCATACAGTACTGCACAGGAGCTGTGTACGCACGTGATACTGACTGACGACACTGACAACACTCAGATTTGTTTATGTCATTGTAAAGGAAACGCCACATAGTCTAATGTAGTGGTAAGCTCACTCAACCTGTATTCACTCTGACGCACACTAAAACAAGTTATAATTCAGATAATCTGTTTTCTACTTTGAAATCACATAGAAAAATAGGAACAAGTTAGAAACATTTTGAGCCTGAGAACATTTGCAATTACGAACATTGAATTTGAGTCAGATTTCACTGTGTTTTTTGTATTATGAGATTGTGTCTATCGGTTGCAGCATTCTGTTCAATGTGTTTTTATAATGGTTCCTTTTCTTCTTTAGAAAAAAGCGAGGAGGAAGGACCTATTTGGAGCCTGCTGCTGGTAGGATGATTTAACAAAGCAGTAAGATTACAATTGCATCACCAAGATCTCTGTTGATTTGATTGCCTCATTTTGGCTTTGCACTTTTGCAGGTGTACTGGGCTGCTTCTATTCCAACCCTCGCCTACAAAGAGTCGTCTGAATACAACCCAGCTTTGGAAGGTCAGTTGTGATGCTAATGCTTTCCCACAATCTTCCAAGTCACGTATGCTGCAGTCTTATCCAGATCTATCTATTGAGCATGCTAGTGGCTGTGCGGTTGTGGGGCAGAGATGCTGGCACCTGCAATGACTACGTATCTGGTTTTCCTCTTAGGGGAAGGAAGTTGACCTTATTGCTCGCTCTATAAATGCATGTCGTGTAAGATTCAACGTGCTGTTGGCATAATGGCATATACAGGGTGCTGCGCTGCAGTTACCGTGACAACTGTCTTGCTTGAACAATGTATACAACCGTAGGTCTATGAGCCAAATAAGATCAAAGCTGGCAAAGTGCAGCAAGAGAACTGTCTTGCAGTAGAATTCTAGGCCTAGCCCTGTGCTACTTCTGACGCCTCTAGTAACGATGTTAGAGAAACTCATGTTTCCCATACAACATCGCTTAAGGTCTGCATTGTGTTTCACATTCAAAGATCCGCCTGCAATGCAGCTTTCAGGCTCTTGAACAATTCCATTGCCTTGTTGATACCATGATTATGATGAGATATTCCCTTTAACAGAATATGTGCATGACAGACTTCTTGGCGCAGTTTTGCACTCCCTGCATCACTAGCTTCTATCTGTTGATTAAAATGTATGGTTTTGATTTTTGTTGCTAGCCCACGAGAACAACGCACATTGTATGAGCACGGCCATCAATCTGATCTCACAAGCGCTCTTCACAATCACTGGTGACAATGTAGAGGAGAGACTCAAAGATTTCTTGGCGGTCAGTAATGCAAGCCTCTTGCTCATGTCCACCTCTCACTGGACTGCACTATCAGCCCATACCCCTTATTGTATACACAATACTGATTTCATTCCTTGGCAGTCTTGTGTTCTCTGTTGGTTATGTTGCTATTGTTGTTATTCTCAGATTGCTACTTCAAGCTTATTGAAACTGGGCATGGAGCTTGGTAACAAGGAGCTCGTTCCTAAACAGAGGGAGTCCATCTACATCTTGCTTGACCTGGTGAGCTACCTGGCACCCTGGTGTCACTTAGATGAACAATTTTGCATAGTTTCATGTTGGCACAGATTGAAAAGCAAACTGGGTATTCTTGAACAAGGGAGATCAAGTAAAACTTTGACAGCAAAACAAAAACAGTTCTTTGCCAGGTTTTTACAAGTGGGAGCAACTGTTCCTAAAGCCGAGTTCACACGGAGCAATTTGCTGCGCGCAATGCTGGCGGTCAGGAAGTCATGAAAGGTTTGTCTTTGAATAAACTAAAATCTTGTGATACGGAAGGTGACTTCAATTTCTTTTTGGAATTCTGACATTCATTGCTTGTCAAGTAATGACTCCTTATTTGTTCGATATTTCTGATTCACTAGATGCTCATTGGCATCAGAACCAATTGCAAAGGTGCCATCATTTCTGCTAATTAATTATAAAACATGTCAAATAACCGTGTGTAGAACTGCAAGTTAAAAGGCAGTGTAACGTAGTAATTAGCATGTCCTGTTGCATTTTAGATTGTTCGCGACTCACAGTATCTTGGTATGGATGAATTGGACCAGTGCTTTCCTTACGGACTCATCCGAGATGCTTACCACTACGTATATAAGGTATTTTCTATTAATGTAGTTCCGTCGTTTGAACCGACCAAGCACCCTGCAATCTCAATTGCTGGACGAGACATACCGTAGTTGCTTTCTGGTGATAAAATGGAGTTTGTTCCTTTCAGAAAATGCGAGTCCATATTCCAACTTCTGGCAAAGCTGCGGCTGCTGATCAAGAGACAACGTGAATTCCTTCAATTTGGCATTGTCTTCCAAGCAGCAGCGCTCTCCAATGCAGTTGTCTGTCCTGGTGGCATTCAGGAAGTGCAGAAGCTGCCTCTTGCCCATTTAGGACCTGGAGTTCTTATGCTCTCCATCTTGATGACTGGAAATTTGTGATCGACAATACTTTTGTAAACATTAATCCATTCTGTAAGGAGATAACTGCTTTCCATTTGGCAAGTTGTGAATTTGTTGGTTTGTAACAAATGACGGCTGGCTGTGTCGAACAAAGACAAAACTTGAATGTTGTTGTTTCTTGGTTGTCTTGTCATTTTCATTGTAACTTGGTAGCAAATAGAAAGAGTCAACACCATACGATTGTTCTGTGTATCCTCACCATCGAAGGAAGCGGTAGACAAACCTATTTCTATTGTCATCAGGACTTCCACCTGAAGAACACGAGTGACACGATACACTAACACCATGACAACAAAATACTCTGGCTTCGTTCTGAAGGTTTATTATGTACAAACGGCACTTGAATGCCACTTTTCTGCTATGATACAATGGTACCTTTTAAAACAAGTATCTCCAACAATAGTGTGGAGCTGCTTCCTCATAACTGTGGATTTCATCGCAGCTAGATACTTTAACATAACACAATGTCAACTACACTTTTCGCTTACTTACAAGATCATATGAATTGTTGTTAAAACTGTCCATCAATTGGTAATTTTACAAAATGTCCAATGCAATACATTCTTTTGATGCAATTGGATATCCATTTCAACACATTCACGTTGCCACTTTCTTGCGAACCTTTCCATTATTCGTCTTCTGTTTCGCATCCGAGTTGGAGAAGAAGATTGATGAGTGAAGATGCGTATCACGGCAGCGCTGGCAAGTGAATTTCTTGGGGATGTTTGACTTTCGAATTTTAGCACACGACAAATGAATCCACGTTAGACAATGTGAGCATTCGATCATGGGACGACCTGCAAATGATAAATTAAAAGAGAATTGTTGGTGCTGCAACAAGCCACGGATTGAAATAGATACCAGTATTAACGTTAGATTTTCAAATGCCTACAATAGTCATGCACACAAAAGGAGATTGGGGTGAAAACAGACAAAAGGGTTTACTGTTCAGTACCTGCGAATGGCTTCTGGCAGTAACACGTGACTTCTTCCCAGGACTCATCATCTGCAACAACGACAACAACAAGAGTTCAGTTTGTGGCGGCCATGACACCAAGGGACGTCCTGAGAAGTTAAATAGGTCTCAGGGTTCCAAGTGAACCCACTCAAATCGTCATACCTGAGTCGTACTCTTCGTCGGCGTCGCTGGCTTTCTTCGGTTGGTTCCTAGGTCGTTTTAAACTGTGTCTTCTGTGGTCTTCCGTAAGCGAGTCGGTCACCGAGGACGTCGAGGAGCCGCTGGGACTATGTGGATCATTCTCGCGTTTCACAGCGACATTGTTCTACAAACCAAAGGAAATATCATCGTATCATCGCCATCGGCGAGACAATCGCCATCGGCGAGACAGTTCAGAAATCGAAAAACAAAACTGACGCCGCGTTTAAAATGCCAATTTCCATACGACAGCAGTTGCATCAGAATTACAAACGACCCAATTCAAGAAGAGGCAATGGCGACGCCACACAACACAACGATTGTATATTTGGCAGTCGCCATTTTCAACCGTTCAATTTCCAGTTTGTCCACGCTGCACAACATCGAAGACCGATGAACTGCAACTATCTTGGTTAGCTTACTCAGGCACAGGCAGGCTTACAACAACTAAAAAAAGCAATGAACTAGCTAGAATCAATCGCATGGATGCAACAACACATCGACAATAACTGAGCACGCGAAAGTCAATTTCTACATTCTCCTGTAGCCCTCGACGAAGAACATTTTTATAAGTTTACATAAACGTTGTGACAGTAACAGGGAAACTAAAGTTGAAGAGATAACAGATTTCCAATAGTGCGTCTAGTCATGGCACTGCAACGATCAAGAGCCAGCACTCAAACCGCAGAACAAGGACAGGTTGAGAAATTTGCAATGAAAAGGCGAAATGTCGCCTTGAAAGTCCTTTTAGTTCCTCCAATGGAAAACATCAAACAGAATAACCACCATCAGAAAAGAAGAACTTCAACACAGAAGAAATACCAAGGGCTTTCCCTCGCAGCAAACAGAAAGCAGACTTCACAACGGTTCTTTTGAGAGAAAAACATGGCGGTCGAAACGAAAGCAAACGAGACGACTGTGTTTCTCACAGAACGACGAAGAAGTACTTTTAAAACTTAATTCTAAATGTTAAAAACAAATTCTGTACATGGTACTTTAACAGCACATGTTTGAAACTTGGGTATTTTAGAGGTAACCGTTCTGACAATCTTGTTCACTGTAAGTCCACGACACAGCAGCCAAAACAATTTCATGTGATAACATATCGTCGTAAATCAGACTGCATTCTATAAAACATTGCAGAACTAATACTTTCCAGATGTCTACAAGAGAAGAAGGTCGTTCTTACCTCTTTTCCTGCTTCGTAGGCAAGAATAAAACTGCAGAACTGATTAAACTCGTCTAGAGATCTTCTGGCTTTGATCTTCGGTAGGCCTAACAACTAAAAAAAAAAACGTAATTATGTTAGAAAATAAGAAAACGCACTGCCAGTGCTACATAAAACCATTTCCATGTAAAATACACACACAGTATAAGGTTACAACGAATAAGTTGAAGCTCAAATCGGCTTTACTCGGCCTCGAGAAGAGCAACAAGGCACTGCTAGGACAGTCAACAGATAACCAGATTTTCAGACGAGGAGTCAAACATAAGTTGGACATCAAACTTGAAAACAAAATGTAGGAGAGACTTACTGTTGAGCAGGCTTTGCTTTCACTGTCCAACTGATTATGGTTGGAATCTGCTAAAAGGAAGGGGGAGACGAAATTAGTCTTTGGGTTTCACATGCCAAAGAACAAGGCAAATTTGTTTCTGCAAGAAGTGCGTTTTTCTTACCGTCAAACGTTGCAGAAGTCATCCTTACAACTGAAGAGGAAAGGACGAACTTCACGAGACTTGCACAACTAATCTCTGTTGTGATGAATACCTTCTTCTATCCAATAACTTGCAGTCTGCTAAACCAACAACAGACTTGTTGCATCTTCGTCCAAGCAACGTTCTCTTTCGAAGACGAACCTCCAGACAACTGCAGTTGGGGGCAATGCAAGACCTGTCCGCTGATTGGTCGATAGCACAACCATGGTCGACTTTGTGGCGACATGAAAGACTTCCAGTCGTCCAATAGTGATCGCGATGACATCATAGCCAAAGCTAGGGCCCAGACTTTGCATGACCCAACTCAGGCTTCTGGAAAGTAAAGGCAAAAGTGGAAATAAAATATAAATTAAAATTAAAAATGTAGGCATATCTATTTACAAAGTATCGTGTTGGAGTTGGAGGAATTAAAGTTCAAATAAATTACTGAGTTTAAATCAATTCTGATCAACTGCGAGCATCACAGCTGCTTCAATTAAAGCTAAACTTAGAAAAGGTAGGATGGAAATTACATAATTACAGTATTTGAATGTACACAATATTTCTGAGCAGGATGTCCATGGCAACTGCGAAGTGCAACGTCAGGCAGTAAAGATACCTCGGGGATTCAACCAGAAGCGAGAGAACCAGATAGCGTGCCCGATGAGCTTGCTCCACCAATCACTGGTCGCCAACATCAATTATTCAGATGTCAACAAACCCAAGATGGCGCCAGAGTTCCTCATTTCGAGAAACAACTCGAACAATCATCAAAAACACGGAATCCAGCTGCCCCAATGAGGTCGTTTTCCACTCTCCATATTTTCTTTCTGTAAAATAAAATTGATAAGTAAAAATTACAGGGATTGCACCATCATCAGTCTAAGCCGTTCTGGGCAAATGCGGATCGCCTCAGACAAAAGGATAGGCAGACACAAACAACCAATCGCCGACATTCTTAAAAAGCAACGAGACATTTGTACCTCTATACGGCGGCAGCGTGGTTGCAGAGACAAGACCACAATTAGCTAATGCTCAAGTGATATCGTGATAGCGAGATAGGTTGCCAATGACACGGAATCTCACCACGAAACTCGAGAAAAGAAGGCTCAAACCAGTTGCTAGAAGATGCAGGAAATTGGCTTGTGGCGTGTCAGCTTCATTGTATTTGCTTAGCAGCGCGTGCGATTTCCCAAGTGCACGCAACACGTCTCAAAGGACGAAAGGAAGAAACGAACAAACGACCACAAGCTAATTTGCATGACAATCAAAAGACGGATTACCCATAGTTCAACGCGCTTGTCACATACAAACGCACAATAAAACTAGAATAATATTATTTTCTGAGGGATTTACCTTACTTACAGTATCTGCGTATTGTACAGGGCACTACACTTAATAATAAATTTGATGCTGGAAAATGTAAATCTATCAAAATTGTGTAAATCATTTTAGAGATTTTGTATTGTGCATTGCTAGATTATATATTTTCTAGCGATTTTCCCTTCTAAATATTTTATGTTTGATTTGGCAAAGATTCTGGTAATGTACAGTGCAGCATAGCAAATTGGCCAGCAAATAAGTTTGCTGCTATACGTATATACACTATATATATTTGGCAAATTGAGTATGAAATTTGACAGGTAAATAATAGAAAGCGTCAAACTTGCACTTGTAAAGAGTGGCCCTTAAAGCACAAATTTTGGCTGCTATCAAATATGGATCGAATTAAATAGATTGTGCAAAATTTCTTAGATTTGTACACCTATGCTTGTACAGCGTAACTGCGT
This sequence comes from Calvadosia cruxmelitensis, assembly GCA_900245855.1. Classification (NCBI taxonomy): domain Eukaryota; kingdom Metazoa; phylum Cnidaria; class Staurozoa; order Stauromedusae; family Kishinouyeidae; genus Calvadosia; species Calvadosia cruxmelitensis. The sequence goes on along the minus strand of OFHS01000021.1, from coordinate 53,582 downwards.
ATTGTAATGACTGTGACGTTATTTCCCAGTGCCGGTTTGAAGCAGAGGCCTACACCAAATAGAGGATGAGCGCCAAAATGGCTGTTTTAGTCGTTAGAGCAAGGGAGCAGACTAGCAGAGCACTTGTCGAGGATGGCAAACGATATTGTCTTATTGCATAAATTCGTATGACTTTAAAATAGTTGCTCTACAAGCAGCTGAGTACTTTCGAGCTGGACGAGGAGGCTAGAGATAGATATCTCCTTTCGGTGTTGTTGTTGATGGATTTATTTGATTATGACGAGTACGAGGAGGGTTTTATGTTGATGCATGCCTTAGATTATTTCAACCAAGACCCAGACGAATACGACGAAGACTCAATGGATTCAGACGATTCAGTCATCATGGTATCAAGTGAAGATGATTATGATGAAGTAGACGATGGCTATGGCGTCGTAATAGACCACGATAATGCTGATGAAACAGAAAGAGACAGTGAAGATCGCGACGATGACTCCGAAAGCGATGAGTTTGACGAACAACTAAACCCTGACCCTTCCGCTGAAAATTCTGACAACAGGCCCGATGTGGATGCTTCTGACATTTGCACTGCTAGCGATCCGAATGATGCGCCTGCATGCGATTCAGCTTGTCAGACAACGCCTGGCTTGACCAAAGGCGGAGACGACAAATCTTCTAGGCCCACACAACATAATGCATCTTTCGATGCCGATAAACGTAAAAGAGATAACTCGGCTGAAGAGGTAACTATCTGGTGCTGTTATTAATGTTTTAAATTCTACAGTCCACCTGACCAGACTGCAGATTATGGCACATCTCACCGAGATCTTGAATGCACACTGCACAGAGGTTAGAATACTCTGGTACCAGACTGAAATCTTTGTATTTTGCGCGGCGGAGAAAAATTTTCCAAACTATTTTGCGCGGTTGGCCTCTCGTTTACGTGACAAAAATGCGCGGTTCGGCCGCGGTTATCAGCTTGAATAACAGAGTTACAGTAAGGATTGCGCGGACAGAGCCTGTTTTCCAGATGAAAATGTCTGCAGGTGAGCTCAATTCTCAGATCTGCGCAGCTGCGGATCCAGCAGGCCAGATTTGCACGGCAGAGATCTCCGCCGGGCAGTTCATAAATTCCAGTCCGGCTCTGGTGAAAGTGCACAAAATGCTGAAAAGGATGCTGAAGTGCATACTTCAGATGCAGAAATAAACAAAATAGAGCTTAAAGCTCATCTGAAATGCAACTTGGCTGCTGCTTGCTAGTAAGAATTTCTGTGTACATATCGAAAGTGTAGAGCAGCACGCATTATTTTTTGTTGTACAGCCACGTCTCAAGTGCGCAAATCTAGAACTCAAAAGATCTCTGGTGTACACATGCCACACTCTGCAGTCTGGTCACCTGACTTGAATTTAATCGATTTATGTACTGTATGGCGGAGATCTCCGCTGCACAAGCCTGGCAAGCTGAATCCACAGATACTGAGAATTGTGCTCAGAATTGTGCGGCCTCACGTATGTCCATCAGTGAAACAGGCTCCGTCTGTGCAATCCTTACTGTAACTCGATCTATAATTGTTCAAGCTGATAACCGCGACTGGACCGCCCAGTTTAGTCATAGCAATGAGCGGCTAAATGTGCAAAATATTTTGGGAACCTTTCCTCCACTGCGCAAATACAAAGATTCGAACAGCATTTCGATTTTTCCTATACATCTAGAATTTGTTAATGCGAATGAAACTTTTCCTTCGCGACGGGTTTGAATTGAGAGTCACGTGATTTGCATCGAAAGCAAAACAGCTTCGCTGTGTTACCAAGGACCTCAACTTTAGAAGCTTCATGATGCGGATAGTTTGTCTGCTTCATTGCAACACAGACTCCTGCAACAAGGACTGTTTTTATCAACTCGAAATACACCATATTTTACGCTCTGCGATGTGTTTGTTTGGAAGGCCATGTTTTGGAAGCATAGGAGATGTTAACGAAGTATATGTTCTGTTATTTAGACGAGGGTAACTATTGTAATTCAGATTTATAGAAACAGCTGACTTCTAGTTTCTGAGAAAGTCAGATTTTGCGTCTTTGTTTTCTTGCTGCCTGCCCATCTGCCGTCGCTATTTTGTGGAAATATTTACTTAACCCTCGTAAATTGTTTTTCCAGTTGAGAAATAAAACAGAACTTACGAACGGGAGAACAGCTCTTCCAGACACAATCTGTGTTGACTGTTGACTTGTACAATTGAAATCCAGCAATTTCGAAATGTTCAGCTTAGTTCTGCGACCTCTAAATTTTTAACTTTGTGATCATGAAAGTCAGCGCTCAGAAGAGCTTCTCAAACTGTGATTTTGACAGTGCGAGCTATAATTGTTGCCGTGGCTTGGCAACTTCTGTGGTTGTCAATCGATCTTGGAGTCATGCAGGTGAGCACTGTGCGACTGTTTAATCCCTACCTTGATTGTGGTTTGTTGAAGAACACTTAATAAAAGGAATTTCACGTTGAATCTGCCAAAACGAAGAGCAAAACGTTCTTTACGCAATATCACAAAAAATCTTTTTTTTGAAGTCTGTAATCAATTATCGACCTAAACAACAAAATTTATTAAAAATCCATTAATCGAAGATCGATTCGCATCCCTATTGCCATTCTCCTCAGTCTGGATCAAGTTGTTGAGTCTATGTGTAAAAAGCAATCTTAAAACGTATCTTTTTAACCTCGCATATTTTAATACATAAATTGGATTAGTCGTTTTTATGTTAGGCTGCCAACAGTGCTATAACTTTTAAGATTTTAAAATAGTTCGGACTTCTTATTTCAATTATTTATCAATGTTCTATTGTCATAAAATTGCACCTTAGGTGCTAGTTAGCGCTTTAGAATATTTATAGTGTAAGCGCTTTACAAATGTTACTATTATTATTATGTGTAACAGTTACTGTGTTTCTATGATATGCAAGGGCCATGTCACTCAGACTTGGACACTCGAGTGAATTCACTTGTACTCGCACTTGCAGAAGTCTCACTCGACAAATGCCACTCGTACTCGTACTCAGGGATTTTCTCAAAAGGAACAAGTCTGATGTCACTAGTGTTGTTTCCTCATGGAAACAGTTTATCTGTATTTACATTCTGACGGCTGTTGTTCTAGGCTGCATAACGACATACCAAAACAGCACAACTGTGGCACAGATTGATGAGTTCCTGCAGTGCTCATGTTCATGCTAATGCTTCAAAGCGTTAGCAAGTAGCAAGATGTTCAAACTTTCTAATGATCTGCCTGTTTGTCTTCTTGTGCACAATATTGCTCATGTTGAAGCTTAATTGACACGTGATGAAAATGAACTCTACTTTACGGTGTGAAATGAAACACAAGCTGCGAAAACATCCAAATCCATTCCTAAGTGATCAGCATAACAAAGCTGTTTAGAATAATCACTCAAATGTTGCTATGTTCAGAATTTTGCCCTTGCCATTGAAAGCGCTGCTCAAGGGTTCGAGGGGCAGACGGCCATAGACGACACAAATGGTTGCAGACAGCCTGACAAATGTATTATGAATTTGCAGCCGTATAATCTAACCCTCTCCTGCCAATGATAACAGAAATCTTGCCGATTTGTAAATGCCAGAGTATCAGCTGATATTGGCTGACGGCATTTGTTCAGTTCAACATAAGATGTTGGGTAGCATACCTTCCACAAGATAACAGATTGACGATGCACACTTTGTAGGACATCAGATGTGTTTTGGCATTAGCCAGTGCCGGTGTTGTGATTGTGCATAACATGTGTTTGTGTGTCCTTCTCAGGACCAAGGCTGTCCAATATGCTTTGAGCCATGGTCAAATTCTGGTTCACATCGGCTTTCATCTCTCTTGTGCGGTCATCTGTTTGGCAGAAGGTGAGTGACCTTGCAAACACCTGTTGCTGTATTTTGAACAAATGCCTCAGATATGCCGGCATGTATAGGCCGAATGCCTATCAGCAGTGTTGTAAATACTCATTACACAAGTAATTAATTACTAATTACTTTTAGACTTATTTTTAGACTAGTTAATTAATTTTCTTAAAAATTAATTTGTAACGTAATTATTAATTATTTTTGGAGTAGTGAGTACTTTTCTAACCTATAATTTTCAAAATTGTTTTTGGTTTCTAAAAACAAAAAGCATTACACGTAGCTAACTAGCTATACAGTTGTCGCCTTAGTGACTGTTTGCGTTTTTCATTTTCAAATAAAAAATGCGTGAAGGAAGCTGAACATTTTACATTTTAATATGTTGCTTGCACAGCTATGCAGAAAGATTTCTTCACAACTTCACATAATGGTTTATTGACTTTTCAAGAGTAATCATTACTCTGGAATCATATTAGTCATGCAATTAAGCAATCATCGTTGCAATGTGAAAGCAATCAAACAACTGGGCATCGTAACCTTGCAATATTGTTTGCAATTAGTGCAAAAACACAAAATGGAAACAATAAAGCAGGACTGCGGAATGCTGGCAGAAGAGATGCAGTAATCACCCTTTGCTGTGAATAGATGCCATTCTGCTTTACTAGAAACTACCCTGTACAGCTCCAATGACTTGTAAACGGCATCTCAAACACAAGATTAATAATCAGAGAACGAATGAAGAAGACAAAATCTGCTTGCTCTATTTGGCAACATTGCAAGTAACGAGCATAAGTAGCTAGTACTTATAATTAATTAGAATCACGGTAATTTGTAATTGTAATTAATTGATTTTAGAAATAATTAATTTGGAATGTAATTAACTATTTTTGACAAAAGTAATTGGTAGTGTAATTAGTCTCCATTGTTGGCGTGTTTTCAGTTGCATCGAGCGGTGGTTGAAAGGAAAGAACGTGGATAAATGCCCTCAGTGCAATCATCCAGCCAAAAGGAAAGACATTCGTAATATTTATGCCAAGGCAATCAAAGCAATCGACACAGCAGAGCGTGACAAGTACGTATAGCAATGCCCTCTCTCTGCCACTGCTTTGAGCTAGCATCTGCCCAGTTGACACCGCTGCGGGCTACTTTTGTCAATCGTTTATATGGCAACTTCCTGTCCAGGCTGGTCCTGCTTCAGTCCAGCAATTTTTCACACGGCTAGTCTCTGTTTCATCATTAAGATCGTGTTTGCTACATTTTTGATGTTGGAAGCATGTCTTCTGGCCTGCACAATCTTTTGCTGTCTCGGTGCTTACAGCCAGTGCATTATAACTCCTTGGATTGAATAGAATAATCAGAATGGAAGTCATATTTAATTACAAACTCCGTCATCTCGTTACTCGAGCAAAACTGTTTGTTTTGTATTAAATAATGCGTATTCCATAATGAGGATGAAAAGCGAAAGTGAGATACAATCTTTAGCTTTGATCAAAGCACACAAGACGAGAAATGAGCCGCGGTTACCAAACGTCAAATTTATATCACCCTTGCGCCGGCATAGAAACAGCAACTGCCAGCCTAGCCTGACTGATATCATTTACATGGCATTTTTTCATCTCACCCAGGTGGGATCCCACTTCACCGGGCTGGCCCAAAAATCACATAAATGCACCATACAGATGTAATGAGAAACAATAGCAGGCAACGATCTCACTTAAAGATGTCAGTCTCATGTAAACAGACCCTAAGAGCAGAAAGTAGATCCACCAAATGAAATAAATCTAAACTAAACACTGTCATGTTGCCAATTCTACATTTAGTCTTGTGAAAATGCCTGAATTACCAGATGACCTTCTGTTGTTCAAGTGCTGGTGAGAGGATGTAACCGCAGGTCAGAGTAGTCATTCCAACATTTGCTAAGGATGGATTTACTAGCAGGACCTCCTTAGCACCCGCTTAACATTGCTTCGTTTTTTAACTTACTCTGTTGTCTGATTTCAGGGCATTGATGGATCTTCAAGACGAGCGAACAAAGCGAACGAAAGCAGAGCAAGAAAAGGCACGCGCTATCCTGCAATATGAATTGGCCAAGGCTGAGATTCAGGCGTTGAAGGAGCAAGTGCAAAATCAAGCTAAGATGAGCCAGACATACCACGGCGATCGTGTATCATCACAAATGTAGGTTGATAATCGATTACGTCTACCGTTCACAAGGAAATATTGTTAGCTGTGGAGCTTATCGTATCAAGGTTATGCTAGATGGATGGGACATCTTGTCTAAGGTTTATTGTACAGTATTTTGTGGTTGAACTTGAATATATCTCTTTCTGTGTTGTTGTCATGGACTGACCACCTGATCACTTCGATTATCAATATATCAAATTCATGGACCGAAAATATTAGCTTTCATTCAGACTACAGATGTTCAGACCATTCCCCGACCATGACTGCCATGGGATTCCAATGCAGTCATTGATGTATGTGTTGCAAGTGAGCTTTCATTTCGAAGTCAATGTTTCATTTCATGTGTCCTGTCATTGATACAGTTTGTCATATTTTATATTTTGCACGCCATATCTTTTACGTGCTCCTTCTTTTTTAGGTGCCCAGAATCTACAGAGTACAACGACAAGAGATCATTTGTCCTGCAACGAAGTATGCCGATCTCACAGGTAGACTCCATTTGTGGATTTCTAGCTTCAAGTTGACCTCATTGCTGCGACTGTCATCTGTCTGTGACTGTCATCGAGTGCATTGTTATCTGTCTGTGACTGTCATCTGTCTGTGCCTGTCATCTGTCTGGGACTGTCATCTGTCTGGGACTGTCATCTGTCTGTGACTGTCATCTGTCTGTGACTGTCATCGAGTGCATTGTCATCTCTTCAGAGACTAGATTGCTTATCATGCTGCCGTTTTTCCCAAGGAGATAAACACCACATTGCAGGACTCACCAAAATGACGCAAGACCCAATGCCACCTATTAGCTGTTGTGCATATCCATCTGCTCAATTTGTAACTAATTATAACTACCTTGGGTGTGGAGTTAACTTCAATCAAGAGACAATTGAAAAGTGCTCTCATGACACATGTGGTCGCTGAATACAGTTGACCTTTGTTTCTTTATTTAGCTACATTTCTTAGGCCTACTAAGTAAGTTATTAGAGGAGCAGATTCTTTAGTTTTTGTTGTTGATTCTACCCATGTCTCGTTCGACCCTCTACAGGGCAACGCCCGTGTCATTACCTATGACTATTGCCGTGGCATTCTCGCTGTTTCCAAACCATCCCCTAACCAGCTGTTCCCTGGCTATGGCGTTGTCAAGGTAATGTGTCTGAGAAAATTAAACTCAATCTCACTATGTCACCTTTTGGACATCTAGTGTTCCATTGTAATCGAATGAGGCTAGAAATACTTTGTCCAGGTGTGGACGATTTTTGTCCAGTTGTGGACGCTATCATCTTCAATCAAAGAAAGTTTTCATATGATGTTATGGCTGTAGTCAGAAGAATTGTTAACTTCATCAAATTGCTGTTGTGGCATGTGCTTGTTCATGTTAGTATTTACGCTTTTGCGTAATGTGTCAAAACTTGTCATTACATTGCGTTGACGCCTGCATGTGAAAACTAACTCGACTACCCATTGAAATGGGGATGTTAGTCAGTCGATAGTTTGCATGAAGTGGTCAACTAGTCATGTAGGCTTGAGTGTCACTAAATGCTTTGTCTTCGAGCTGACTTTGAAAGAAAATTGCCAGTTCCTTAGCAAAGGTAGGAATAAATACAGTGTTCGTAGTTTCGTACCACTCGGCTCTTTGGCGGTCAGCGCAATGAGAAACGTCGTTTTTCCTAGGGAGAAGCCTAGACAATTTCCCATTGCAGCCACCGTAATTACCATCAATTGTATCATTTGTTTACAATCTGATGCAATGTAGTCGATAATTAATTATCAAGCAAATTGAAACACGTGCTACATCCAACTGAGGCACGTATCCTAGCAACATAAGTACAACGAAACCTGTCTATAATGGTCACCTTTGGGACCTGAGGAATGTGACCTTTATTGACAGGTGGCCTTTCTGTTCAGGTTGATTTCTATAGAAAGTGTGGTGGCCGTTAATACAGGTTTGACTGTAGAAGTGGTTAAAGAAGGCGTGGCGTGGTAGTAATTGGATTAATGTGTTGTATGTTGTCCATGATGATGATGTTGTTGTTGTTGTTGTTGTTGTTGTTGTTGTTCCTTCCGTTGTTTGTCTGTCGTGCGTGCGTGTCTGTTGCGCTGTGATTGGCTAAACTGTCTTCCTCGCTGCAGGTCAGTTCACTGGAGTCTCGTTCGAGTGAGTACGTCAACATTCATCAGAAGACAATACGAGACGCGTCATTCTGTAACCAAGGCGACCTCTTATTGACTGGTTCAATCGATAAGACCTTGAAAGTGACCAGCGTCTCTTGCAATGCTGTCGTTCAAAGGTCAGTGGCCATGTCGTCTAAGCAGATTGTTCTGACCAATCATTGGTCTTGACGCATGCGTGAACTGTAGCAATTTGGATTGACACAGCGCGATCCTGATGCATGTTCGGTTGCAAGTGTTTTCATTCACGTGATTTTGAGAGGAAATCTACACTATTGACAGCCAAGAACAATCCTTGAAACTGACTACCATTGATAAGGATACGAGTGATTGCGTTTTAAAGCAAGGGACTTTCTCGTGTCTTCATTTGTGGCAGTGGTCAACTCACTTCTGCGCGGAAATGCGTTAGAACTGCGCATGTCGGATTACTACGTTGGTCGTCTCTTGTGAGATGGATCAACCATCTGGCGAATTAGAGCATATTATACATGTGGTACTCTCGTGGCTCAATCGGACGCCTAGCTTGCGATGACAAAATTTACGAAATTTGCATCGGTGTGTCTGCTTCCAGATGAGCTGTCTTTCACTTGGAGACGTCTTCCGTCGTTGAACTGTTTAAATCTGCTTTATTATAATAATGTGCTGTTCGATTGATCGCGTTGATGATGTTCGATTTAGTTATGCGTGTCCGTCGCCCGTCTGGTCTTGCGCGTGGCACTGCGAGGACTCAAACTACGTCTACGGTGGACTGCAGAACGGCTCTTGCCTCCTCTTCGATCTACGCAACACAACAGCGCACGTCAAAGACCTCAAGCCCGCAAACGAGGCCACCACCACAAGACCTATTGTCTCGATGTCATACGTTCCACCGCAGGCATCCAGCAATTTCAGGTCAGACCAATGACGTATCTGTAGCATTTTAGACGGAGTCATTAACTCCTGATCAAGCGCCTGACAACTGCTAGAAAGCGAGGCAAGTTAGAAATGGAAAGCGAAGCTTAGGCAAGATGGTCGCAAGTTACGTAACAGTCCTTGTGCTTCTTCTGACGTCAGCGCAATCGCACTTGCGAGTGTCTAGGATACTTGGATCATCCATTGCTGAGGCCATTGGAAATGCCAGTGACTTCAGTTTGTTTTTATAACTTTCACCTTTCTGCTTTTGACAGTTTTGTTCGGCAAATTCAACGCCCGCGAGGGCTGGTAGCACGATTGCCAAAATGCATTTCACATCCGCCGCCTCTGTTGCGATTTCATATTCAACGGATATTAGGCACTGTAAATTGATTCAGTAGCACAACCTTCAATCGATGGGAAGGAAGGAAGGAAAATGCGGGCGACCGCAAAGAGCATGCTCTGACCCCTACATGTGACGAATGCCCTAAATCGTTTGCAACGGAGGCGATGAAATGTTGCCTGGATGTGAAATAATTTGATCCAAGTCTTGTTCTGGCGTCACTTGGCCCCAGACTAGCTGTGAGACTTACCATTTCATGTTCTAATGATTTCCTCTTGATGCGGGGATAATACCATGCAAGGTACCAAGGACTTGTTGTCTTTCGTTCCCATTGTTGTAATCCTGGAGTTCAGGTGGATTCAAATCTTCAGTCCATGTCCTGGGGTTCTATCCCGTTTTCTGATCGCAAATGACCCTTCTGATGTGATTAATGGCCTTGGCGAGGATTGTCATTGGACGGGGCGTTACCATGACACCATAGGATATCGATGTCTTTCCTGAGACGCAATGGTTAACACGTTCTGCTAAAGTGAGGGAATGTCGGAATGCCACGCGCTTTGCGGTCGTCGTCGCGGACAATCTTGGCTTGCGGGCTGCGAGATGTTTTGTGTGAAAAGACTACATGTCATCGTGGGCGTCATCGGGTTGTCAATGGTGTCAGTCTGTCATGCGGAAGCCTTTCCTTGGTTCATCTCTTGTCTCGTTCTCTCTATCCAGTCCCCAGGGCCTTCTCGTTGGCACTCTCACTGGAGGCTACTTCTTAGAGAACACCGAGGCTGATTACTTGCCCTACGTTCTGCCGTTTCCTGAAGGTACGGTGTCTGACAATCTGTTGTCGTGGCCGGATGGCTGATGACGTCCTTGCGTCGTGAGACCACTCCTTCTTTCGCTGTTTCTAGGCTCGTGCACATGTCTCTCCTTCAACGACGCCACTCGCCATTGCATGTTGTCGCTGCGTCCGAGCAAGACATATCCCAAAACGAGGCACCTGGTAAGTCAGATGGAGATCGCGCATGCGTGATTCAATCTGTGTCGTTTGCCAGACATCGTTCTCCTAATAGTGACGTGTTGTTTCAGGTCTACGAAATGACGGGCTCTGGCATTGGCGACCGCCTGAGTGACGTCGCATCCACCAGTCGAGACACCACCGTCTGCTCATGCCGCGCCGTAGGACAATGCATCGGAGGTAGCATGAACAAACTGCTGACACGTGCAACCTTGTTCTCGTTCCCTGGCAACGACAAACAGCTGTTCTCTTGCGCGGGAGACGAGTCGGCTTGCGGTGTAAGTTCCCATATGGGTGCAATCGACGGTCGATTTTGTCCTCGTTCTGCTGCTGTGGTCATGTGGTCTCTCGTTTTGTATTTTCAGGCGTTGGTTTGGAATGCGCGCAGTGGTTCAGTACTGCAAAAGATCGCTGCGCCTCCCACCGAGCAGTACGTCGATGTGCTACCATTCACTGTTAATAACGATAACTATCTCAGCTGTATAACTGAGTACAAATTAACCATTCACAAATGGACAACGTAGCTGTGTGCTGCGGCCGACCACGCCCATAATGACAGCCTATCATTATAAACCTAGTGTAGGTTATCGTTTCTTAGAGTTCTGAAAAATAAAATGAAATTTTATATGATCGATGTCTGCTTCTTCGTTGAGTGTGTTTCGACATCCTTTCTTGCTGATGCAGGCGACCATCATAACGAAGAGTGGCTTTCTGCGTGCGCAGTAGCATGTGGATACGAGAAGGAGAGATCGGGTTTCGCTTTTTAGGGGTCCTCAACATTGAGTGAGGAATTGTAAGATCGCAAACATGTTTGCTTTCGATTCGCTACGCAGTCCTAAGACATCTTTAGCAGCTGCATTCTTACAACGGATAATATTGAAAATTATTTTATTTCCTATGTTTATAGTTCATACTGTATACTATACATTATGTGAAGTAGAACTACCATAAATATACCTTACTATATTGTACCTTCCTGATGATGTATTTGGTGCAGTGCAGTGCGTGCCTTTCGCTGGTATAGTAGAGTATTTGTACTTTGGAGGCTGTGCAGAATAGAGGCGAATGAGTATCAAACTTAGGTATAGCAAAGGCATGATGTGCGAACGAATAGGTTAGAGTTTGTAATGGTCACGTACATAATTAACATTTCCCATTCATTCTGGATACTTTTTCTTCTGACAACCTCTTATTATATTTAGCCTCACTTGCATGTTGTAAATTAGTAACCAGTCTACTTTCTGTAGTGTTACTTATTTCCTCTTGTCAATCATATTCAGTTGTCAATTGTAGTTGATATAAATAGTCATGTTCCATTGATTGTAATTAGACTTCAACCAGAGACAACCTATAATACATTAGTTAAACTTATCTTAATTTATATATACTATGCTAATGATTATTCTTTTTCTCGCTGGAAAGATCATGATAAAGAGAGTGCTTGGAATTATGATGAATAGTGTGTCGTGTGGTTCAACTAGTTACCAGGGAGACAATGTACGACAGAATGTAAGAAAGAAACATGAAAGCAACAGTCTACCCATGGGTATTCCATTTCAGCATCATTGATTGAAACTGGGTTCATTTTGCACCAAGCACTATCGTGCCCCCTCGATCTGGCGCAGTGCATAGGCCGTGTGAACTTCTATATCCGCCTGACGGAGTTCAAGGTATGAGTCCACACGAGGGCATCGTTTAACATGGCTAGGCCTTTCTTAAGTCAGTGCCGTGAGCTAACATTTGCATTGAACTATTCCCACACTTCATCATGCGTCAGCTCATCCTTCCTTGTTCCTTGTCGTTACTACGTTGCCTTGGAGACCACATTAGTGAGTCTTACATGAATCAATGGAATGGCGATCCTTGCGCTGTATAATTCCAAACACCGGAAGGTTCCTTGATGTTGGTTTTATTCTTTCTTCTTCCAGCTGTTCCAGCCCAAGAGCAGAGATCTCTTCTTCTAGTGTCTATGGTTCGCTTCGTCAGATTCCATTTTGCATAGTTGTGGTTTAATACCATTCCACGGATGTCGTTTGAGTCTTAGCAGGTGGGTGACACCCACATACGCAACCAACGCCCCGCGCGCATTGTACTCTCTTTGGGCCTTCCGATGGCAGTCCTCTTCGAAGTAATGATATGATAATTGATGACAATTGGCTTCTACTCTTGACACTTTGTATTAAAATGCACCCTATGCTTTTTCTCTCAAAGCCACAGACAGTTAATTAAAAGCACTGACTAACACAACACCTTGTCAGTGCAATTTGGCCCTGTCTAACATGTGCATGCATCGACGGCCTTGGTGATGCCCCTGCAAAAATCCCAACGAGCTTTGAGATCGGAGAGACGCCCGTCGTTTCTATCTCTGCTGATATGCTGCTATAAATATCGCTAATGTGTCGATGGGGCTATTTTCAGCCAAAGCGACAATGGAGTGTCGTTCGATCGTACACATTTGATGAGACCCTCAGCGATGCTTGTTATTGTAACATGATGCTTCATATTCAGCCGTCGATGCTGCCTGCTTCGCGCGCTGATACATTGTAAGTTGCTGCTGCTGTATCCACCGCGGTTTCGAGGCTTCGCCATTCCGAGGATGGTTCGGCAATCAATAATGACTATGATAATAGCAGGGAGATTTCTATAACGAAGCGTCTTTATGCTGATGCTATGGTATATATATAGTATATTTGTCTTGGATAGTTCAGTTCCGTATTCTTGCGTCTGAAATAAACGCCTGACATTGTTAAATTAAGGCGTCGTCTGCTTTGAATGTGACCTTTGCATTGGGTTGGCTTCTTCCTTTGTCAACAATGTAGACGACAGCAGGACTGAAGCTGACAGCCTCCTTGGACTGAAACTGTTATTGTTAGATCAACAAGTGAAAATAGCCTCGCATTTGCCCCTGGTAAATATCGAATGACGGAGAATGTGCTGCGCTATGCGATGATCGTATGCAGTGAAATTGGTCGTTTTGCATTTCAACAATTCCGAAGTATCTGTTTCATGTTGACGGTAGCCATTATCCTCTCGCTGGATTAAGATGTCGAGGTGGGGCGTTCGTAGCAAAAGTAAAGACAAGACATTGGACTTGTTAAAGTTAGGAACAGTGCTGGCCGCCATTGCAGTCCGTACATGAAGGCACGGTGAGCTGTGGCAATGCTTGGTGATCTGGAAGGCCTTTGGGTTGGTAACAATTTACTATGTCAACAATTCAAATGTCCCTTTGGCCTCCGTCGATTAAATCATTAATCTGAACTTTCCATTTCCCTGAGCGGAATTCACTTTGGTCATTTCAGGGTGTGAGCAGCGAAGTTTAGATTAGGCGTCGGCGGAGTGTGATGATGTGAAGCGAGGGTGGCCGCTCATCGCCCCTGTGCAGTAATTACCATGGTTCATTGTTGCCATTGACAGCGCGGGCTGGCAGTTGTGGCCCTGCGCGGTGAAAGGCAGTTCGCCTGCTGTGGTTGCTCGCATGCTGGATGGGCAATGGCCTTCGTTCGATTGCTGATCAGCGGAGGAGCACACGAGGAACTGATTGGTCGATGGTCTCAAGAAGCTGCTGCAAGGTAACCGCCATCTTTACATCGTCTCATTTCAACGGTCCTCGTGGCTGCATGTCATCGATTTATTGTGACAACTAATATCACAAGTTATCTTAACAAAGACACAACCGATTCTATAATAATAATAATAATACGAACGCAGCCTCTCTTGTTGCTGATAGTTAATTAATTTAAATTAATCCCCGTCTGACATTGTACGTCATGCTTTCTTCTTGCGATCGTCGTTGAGCGCCTGCACTTCTTGCCGTTCGGTCATCCTCTAGACATCTGGACTGACACTCCTTCGCTCCTTCCACTCGAAAGTCATCAGCCTTCGTCGTGTCTGCTTGAATTCGATCCTATCCTCTCTTGCAGTCGAGCGATTGCAGCTGCCACGTGGCCATTTTGATTTGTCATGACAACCACATGCCGACAGTTCAATATCACATGCACGAGCCGTTACCATGACGATGCTGCCCTCTGTCTATTTGATATCTTTGTCGCGGTTAAACTATTCAGCGGTCATGTAGCCTTTTTGCCATTGACGTCATCATATGATTTTCACGAGACGATTACTGTCTGAGGATGGGGATAGCATTGCCTCGAGCCGAGACCTTTGCCAAAAGCCACACAGACGTGCCACTGATCATGCGAACTGGGCATGCGTCAAACCAGAGTCAATCGGACAACATAGACAACGTTCGTCGCGATTCATTCCAAAGTATTTCACCATCAATGTTCTACTTGTATGCGTCCGTATTCTACGAATGCTTTGTTGCGTAATTATGTGTTTGGTGTTACAACGCAATCCGGCTCTTCCTTATGTAACAGAATGGTAGCCAGGACGCCCTCTGTGGTCCTTCCGCCTGGACTGCTACCTCCATTGTCCTTTAAACGACCTCTGACAGGTGATGTATTGATGGAAGGATTACTAAGCGAGCTACCTACTCGTCAGTCGTCACTTTGTTAACTAGTACGGATCAGAAGAGACAGATCTGCTAAATATCGGATTAGACTGAGGGGAATTTCATGACGTCACAACTGTAAAGAGTAGTCCATTGGCTTCACATGGATACTGTCTTGTTGTGGATATATTAGCACAGCCTCGTTTGCACATTCATTACAAATGCCTCCTTCGCGTGAGGAAGATGGTCAGTAAGGCTGAATAGATTGTTGAAGAGGCACACATCATGGCACTTGTCTCTACTCTTAATAGCCGCGCAGGTGATGCAATACATCAAGAAGGGAACATCCGATTAATTCCATCTGTCTCATTTGAAACAAGACTGACAAAGGGCTGTTCCCTGGCATTCACGGGGCTCTGTCTTTAGGCCATTTGATCCGCTGTCATGATCAACCAATCACCGACTGAAGCCATGGCGGGAGCAGAGAATCCAAGTTCGACTTGTTACTTCTTAAGAGGATCAACTTTCTTAACGCGAACAGTACTGGGATCAGACCCCGTCCAGGTAACTTCATAGTTTGGGGCTGCAGTTCACTACGAGACAACATAGCCTTGCGCTTGAACTGGCCTCTTTCGTCATGATGCTCCCTTGGTCAAATCATAGTCAATTAGGTCAAATGGAGGCATGCAGCTTCACACTTATGCCAGACTAGGTGAGCCATGTCGTGGCTTTGACAGTGGCGGTTGATTCACAGCGATGTGCGCGGTCGAGTGGGCGCGTTTCCCAGGATTCATGTGAGATTAGAGGGGCATTAGCATGGCAGTGTCTGCGGGGTTTTGTTCTTTGAGATTAAAGGCTTTCAATTGCCCGTTGAGGTCTTCATCCGTTAAAACGGTGCCACGGAGCACAAGCGACGCTAATCTATCACCTTTGACTCAAGGCGACTTGGCGCAATTGGCCCAAGACTTAATACTTCATATCCATGGATGATCATCAGAAGACCGCTGACCACCCTCTCCGACGGCGATGGTTATTGCGAGGCAATGGAAGGAAGCATCAGTCCGAGGAGGCACGCCTCTGATCAAGAAAGGAACTGGTCAAAGCAAAGAAGAGAGAGCGAGGAGAAGAAGGCATCGGAGGTACAGAGAACATATAAATTTAACTGTGTCATTGTATACGATGTCATTAGACGCATTGGGGAACTTATGGAATGGATGCCAACCACGTTTGTGACGCATCAGCGCCTTCCATTTCATTTAAAACAACACGCGCTGTCGTTTCGAGCAACTTAACATCTTCTGCAGAAGACCGTAGCTCCCTGTGAGATTGAACAGTGAGACGTCGTCTGGTAGATGCCACGCATGATAGCACTTTTAATGAACGTGAACAGATAATGTACTCCAATAACACAAACACAATATAGAATCCTTCTGGTTGTTAGTCAGTTGTTCTGATTACATCAGCAGAGTAGTAGTACATATTACGATTACTTGTTACGATTACTTGTGTACTTCCGCAGGAGATTAATTTATATGTGATGCGTGTCTATGGCCATGCATTGACATAGGACGCCTTCCGCCAACACCGACGCAGCGCTACTCTTTCGGCAATCTTCCTAATCTATCAAGTCATAAAGATGCCATAGAGTATACATGCACGGTTGAAGCATTTTATGGCAATGTGCTCGCTGAGTTCTGCCAGCGGATCGAGATGTGTATCATATGCTGTATGGTTTTATTCTGGCATCCTGGTCTGATTTGAAGGTCTTGCAGGATCATTCCAAAACCGTTGTCAGTCATTCCAGTCAATACATTGCGCTGTGATTCCAGTTTCAAGCCTCGGAGATTTGGTCAATTTATCTTTCTCGCTTCATTTCTAAGCCTTCGGTTTCAATACTGCTTCGGATTTTGAGAGCAATCATTGTCACGTGACGCATTGTAATCAACTGAGATTGAGATCTTGTGGAATGTCCTGATCACGTGACGGCCTTTGAATTCTTGCTGTTGAGTTTGATAATTTTGTCTCTCGTCAGCAAAAGAAGCGATGCCAGAATCACATGTGGAACGCAGTTTGCCTTCATCGAATGACACTGATGTGCCGCGTGTTCCGAATGTTGGCGATGCGTTGTGGTTTTGATGTTTGCTGCCGTGGACTACCCGCGTGTGTTCCGGATGCAATGTTTGCGATGGCATAGTTGATGACGCGACGTCAACTCCATCGAGCGACATCTTCTTTGCGGCATTTGAAGTCAGATTGATTAAACCCAACAGTTAATCCGCTGAGATCCAAATAGATTCCAGAAGAAGCGAAAAACATCAACAGCAAGTCACGAATGCCGTCAGCACAACCTCCAAACTGCCAGCGTCATGTTTCGCCTGTCGGGAGGCATTGATGTTCCAGCAGATGGAAGTAGAGAAGTGATCTGTTCATGAGGATGAAAACGAGGCTCAGATAGCCTGGGCAACAGTGCTGTTTGCATGAGAGATTGACCTCTGCATAATTGAACGGGACGATTCTTTGGGAATGCACGTGCGTTGCCATATCTGCATGCGTTGGGGGCGTTCGTGTTTTGCAGCATCGTCCGGCCGTTTGTAATTGGAGATAATTCTCGATGTAGTTTCCTTCACAGATGGCCATCAAAACTAAGACAGTTTCCCACATCAGAAATGATTGCCAGTCTGCCTGTAGCACGTGGGACTGGATCTGACCTCTCTTCTCGTTCATGCCGATGAGTGCGGCTGTGAGCAGTACGGCTCTTACGATGCTTGACAGCCAAGTATATTGTTGTTGTTGAACAAATATGCCACAGTCCTGACAAATGTGTTATTGCTGGTTGGTTTGCGACACGAGGGGTATGTTGTTTTTACTTCCTTCTGTGTGCGAATGGAGCGATGAGATTTCCTCCCCTTTTCAAGCGGAATTATTTGACAACATGAGTTAATCGTCAACATGGCTTCTGTAGGCTTTTTGTTTCAACGCGGAATTTGAAGAGCCAACATGGGATGTTCAGATTGCAACACGTCAACCCGTTCAATTGACTGACAACGGAGTTTCAATTCTCAGCGCAGCTGGGGCACTTTTGAACGCGAGCGACGGAGCAGCGCGCCATATTCTACAGTGCTTTAGAACGCGTTGCCCATTACGCAATGGTAGTGGATGGACGGACGAATGTGTGATCCATTCCAATGGTCTTGGCAGATGGCTGCATGAGGGTTATTATATAGTCCTATTATGAGATCGTGTCTCGTGCTTTGATAACATTATCGCAGGCCCAACATCAGCGTGCGAACGGGATCATTGTGTACCATGCGTATTATTAGGTTAGACATTCGCTCTCAGTTCCTCAGTTCATTAACAAGCAGTGTCACTTGACCCGTTCATGCCGCATCTAGAACTCGTGGATGGCACCAATGCCGTTTGCCGTATAAAGCGCGCTGTCGTCCGTCTAGCGTGAAGGCATTGACTAGCTGCCGGTCAGACAAGCAGGTAAGATGGCTGACACGTGCCCGCCCCCTGGGGCCATTTTGCTGCTCGAAATAACACGCGGTCCGCAGTACATATGACAAAACGGGCAGCATTGGCCTATCCGTTCAGCGCTTGGCGTTTGCGTCAACAACACTTCGCATGTGACACTCTTGTCACCATATCATCTTGTGTGGGGTTGCGTGCCTTTAACAGTCGCCAAGACAACGGCCCAGCTCCAGTCGGTTGCTTCCTTGTCGCGTCTCTTTCTGGAGCAGTCTCGTATTTCTGTTTGCCAATGGCTTGTCGACCTGTTCCCACCGTGTTTGTGTTAGACGTCTCGTCTCAGCGGTGGTTTTCCAAACATCTCAGCTCGTTGATAGCAGGCGTTCATCGGTCACCCCCGCCCAAGACACACGCTCGGCCTCTTTGACAGCTGCCGCTGATATTTTGACTTAGAAGTAGAAGCAGGAGAAGAAAGTATGTGGTTGAGCCTGAGAGAGAGTGTGTCACACCACGTCAGACAGCAGGACACATCTGACTGATGACCAAGGTAGGTCCATGCAAGACCATCACCACTATTCCATCACTACGTTATTCTTATGCTCCGATGAAATGTTCATCTTAGCGCTGGCTGATTGCCTGTAATTCAGAGCGCGCGGCGGCAACATGATGAGCGCCTGCTGTGGGATACCCATTGACATCATTCAGTAGTGGCTGATCGTATGCCGTGGCTGGGGCCGGGTGGTGATTGAGATTTGTATTCACCAATTCCTCCACCATGCAAGTGAGTGCATTCAAAATTTAATGCAAGTGCTGTATTCATTGGTTATGCTATGCAGACATTTGCTCGTTTGACCACCAAACTGCGCGGTGCGATTGGTGGCGCTTTTCGCGCGTTGTTCATTCCAGGGCGAGAGTTACTCAGCCACGCGTATTCTATTGACTTTGCATTTTTCCGGCTAATTTGAAAGAGTCTATCGTTTCCTAGTTAGAATACTGATTTGAGAACAGTGACATATTCGAATGGCAGTTCAACTTCATTGCGAACACTACGACATTCCAATCCTTGATCTGACATACTTGCTGCTGTCTGGTCAGCCGTTTGTTTGCATTGAGCTCTCTTTGGCAAATAGATGACTTGCGCCTTTGATTATTCCGTTGTATAGGGCCATGCTTGTCTTTCGTACATTTTACTTGCAAACTAAGTTAAGTTGAAGCATCAGGCGTTTCAAATGGTAGTGAGACATGCAAGTGTTTCTATCGCATGCTGTTATGTCGATTGCCAAACGGAGCAGCCGCGCGTTATCCGTTTTCCGTTTTAAAGCATCAATCCTCTTCGGTGTGAAACCGATGCGCGCCAAAATTTCAAATCAACTGCCAACTTTGATTTGGTAAAAGAAATGTCGCTTTGAAATAAATTTACGAGTTGGTTTATTGATATTGCAACGAGAGTCGACGTCCGAAAACACGGTTTTGTTTTCCTTCTATGGAGTGTCCTTGGTTGAGCGACTCAAGGGTCTGTTTTCTCAGCGACAATGTGAAGGCAATGGCCGATCAAGTAGGTCCCTTGCCTCTAGCATCCAGGCCTCTGTTAATGGAACCTTGTCGGTCTGTTTAACTTAGACAAGTGCAGGTCTCGTCTTCCATCGGAAAGAGGTCGTGTGCTGCAGTTGTGCCTCTCGATCATCTCCACCTTTCCCAAGAGAGGTCATTGATCTGCATAGAAGTTCTTCGGTATGGCAGACCTCCATCTATTTAGGAGTGAAAGGGTTGGATTTCGGCTGGCATCGTGCGTCTTTCTCTTACGCCATGATGGCTGTTGGCAAATACGATGAAAACCCCATTGTTCAGTCGGATGAGAATTAACTCTGCACGGCGGACAGTTGCCAATTTCGGCACCGCTGCACGGATTAACCATGTTTGTTTACTTCCATCGGGTTGCATGATATCCAGCTGCCCGCCTGTGCCGTCCACCACTGAGTTGATGATGTGTTTGTCCCATTTACCCAAGGGTGTGACGCGCCCACTCACTCGCGCATGCGCCTTAATCAGCAATCGACGTTCGATCTTTGCAACCACAACCACACAGGACCGTTTTAAACTCATCATCATTGTTCTCGTTCCGTTAACGCGCGAGTCAAAATCAGCGATTATACATCGTGATGGTCATTCACATTGCGACCAATTACATTTTGCTATCTTCTTACTGTGAGACAACCCTTGGTCTCTTGATTAATCTCAGTCAATGATGGATTTGGCGGAATTTAATGGTCTGGATCGCACCGATGTGGACGAAATGCAAACAAGGAGAGACGACCACTCGATGCCAACAAGAATGCGCCACGCCATTAGTCCCAAAGTGCCAATCAAGAAATCGCCTGTGCATCAACGAGGAAAGAAACTTCAAATGCAGCAGACGTTGTCATGGTAATGTACCATCTCAGATTGACGTATGCAATAATGTACCAATCAGTGGCCGCTTAGATCATGTGCCATGTTGAAATTTCTATGAAATATTCTTGCGAGTGTCTGTGTTTGAAATCACATTAATCATCGCTTAGTTATTTACGATTTAACTACTTGGTTTGTTCAACTTTCCACACATCATTATGGCCATTCGTAGCATGTTTGCTTCTCATCAGAATGGTATTACGTCGTTGTGGTGTGAATGAACCGTATTTTCGTTTCCGCAGTTCGTCTCTGTTCGTTGCGGTTTTGATCGTGTTCCGTTATCGGTTGTTAGGTTGGATGAGAACTATGTCGTCTGCGATGGCGTGTGCCTCCCTCGATGCATTCTTTACGCGCACTACTTGGACTTCTGCCGACAAAACAAGTTCAGTCCGTCGTGCGCTGCCACATTTGGAAAGGTAACAACACTCCCTCGTCGTGTGTAGTATTAAACAAGAAAGCAGTGTTCAGGATACGTATCGTTGCCGATCATAAATTTCCCTTGGTCATATGTATACAAGGACGGTTTCCATGGTGATGTACCTCAGTCTGCTTTGAGTGGTGTAATGTGTTGTCGATCTTTGTGATCGATGCTGACACATGGTGGCCTGCACGTTACAGGTCATCGGATCATCATCAGCTTGCCAGATAATCTTCGCGTTGCAGTGACTATTCGTTGTAGATCCTATGGAATATCGAGGCTCAAAGCACTGCATCTTGGACATTAACAAGTTTAAAGGATAAGGTCTTCATTCGCCGACATTCTTGTTCTTAGCAGACGGAGGGTCACTTGATGATGCTTGGCTTCATTGAATACAGATCAGCATAAATTTCATACCATACAGTTCATGATGGCTAACATCTATAGCCGTCTTTTGAGCAAGCGAACAATGATTGGATAACTATTCTAGTCGCGATGTTCCAATGCTCGTACTTTAGCAATATGCTTGCATCATCTTCAATCGGACAAGCATCGGGGCTCTAAAGTGGTTCCGTTGGTCAGCAAAGGGTTAAGCCACTCGCTCTCTTTTCCTGTGCGCAATCATTTCGAAGTGAGTCACGTGTTTTATCTTCACTTTGTTGCAGACGATACGACAGAAGTTTCCACAACTGACAACGAGGCGATTGGGAACGAGAGGACATTCCAAGTAAGCCAAACCCCTTCCATATTCAGGGGAGTGCCTTGCCCCTGCTGCATCATGAACATACATCGACCAATCGCCGTGAGCCAATAGGATGGCAGAGAATGTGTTCTATTGTTCTATCTCTTTCTGGTGCAGGTACCATTACTATGGCATTGCGATCAAAGAGTCATCCGTCTACTACCACACCGTCTACTCTGGCAAGGGACTGACGAGGTAGGGTCACGTGATTAAAGCATGCGCATATCACTTGATCCGTGAAGGAGGCATGCATCTGGTAGATTATTGTGGCAGCTATGATTGGTTGCTTAGTGACAGTAGTCCTTTAGATGCATCTGCCTTCTGCTTTACTTTGTCGGTTTCAATAAATGTGTTGTTATTTTACAGATTTTCTGGATTGAAGCTAGAAGGAGACGTAAGTGTCATGACGTCACATTTCCCTTCGTTTGTGATTTAATTCATTTCGCAACAGCTCTAATGTATGTGAACTATTATTGATCGTAAATGTTTTAATTCTTGTCCAGGAAGAATTTTCAAGGCAACTCTCTCTTACTACAAAGACGGGTACTTTACTTCCCGAGTTCCCTGACCCCAAGAACATGAAATTCTCCCATCAAATCAACAGCAACAAGGTACGAAACATAATTACGATGACGTCATGTTTAATGGGAAGGCGTCTCGTCTCGTGCAATTGCAGAACTTACAAGCGTGCAGGCTAGATCTACCAGTTGCGTTGTGTTTTTGCTGTTTTCAGCTGGAGACGTTTCTTCTGATGTACAAGACGCATTGCCAGTGTATTCTTGACACGACAATCACAGGAAATTACATGGAGGTCAGTGCAAGATCATCCGCGCCGGAGGAATCGAACTAATGATAGCCACGTGTTTCATAATATCTTTTTACCTCGTTCCAGATCCGCCATTTCATTTTGCACTTTTGGAAGGGGATGCCCCTCCATCTCACGACGCTCTTCGAACAAGAAGAGGTTGTCGATCTCGTTTGCGTGTGCGACTCAATATTATACAAGGTGCGTGTCGGTCTGTCTTTTTATAAACATACGCGTGCAATCATTGCGATTGTTCAATCAATGGCTTCCTTGTTGATCAGGTTCTGACAGACGTCCTTGTTCCAATCAGCGTACACGAGGCCAGCGAAGAGTGAGTGATTGAACCTCAGTGCTGCGATTGCAATGATCGGTGATCTGCAGTCCACTTGCTACTGTTGTTGTTGTTGTTGTTGTTGTTGTTGTTGTTGTTGTTGTTGTTGTTGATGATGACTGGGTCGATTTTCATCCCGTTGTAGTCTTCTCTCTGAAGTGAGGCAGTTCTCTCGGCAGCTTGAGCCGTGGCTCAAAGAAGCCATCTCATTCAAAGTTGAAACGCTGAAATCGAGGAAACTCCAAGGTGGGCCACTCGATGATTACTCTTTGTGGATGAATATGAAGAGAGGTAGTCTGCAATGATGTGACGTTTGTTCTTCGTTCGTGATAGTGCTTCATCGCTTCGTGCAATCAATCAAGCGACAGACATCTTTCCTTCATTTAGCCAAGGCAAGTCAACCCTGTGCCCACCTGCACCAGTCCTCTGCTGTGTTATTGAATCATAGTCTCCGTTTGATTGATCTTCTTTCTCTTTCGCTCTCAGACATCTCGCTCCGTTTTGTCCAATCGAACGCTCCTTGACCAATTAGTACACGACTTGGACAAGATTGACATTCGATCGATGGATGCGCAGGCGCAGTACACCACTTCAGATTGTCAACAAGATCAAGTGGATCTCCACGAAGGCTGTGAGTAGAACAGACGAAGGAACAGAAGGGCATTTGCTCACAGTAGACCCGTAGCCCTGCTGGTGGGCTGTCTCCTGTGGTGCCTTTGCTAAATGACACTCCTAACGTCCACAGATTTGCGCGAGTTGAAAGAATTGCTGGCGGAAGAGGGTGCGATTGAGACCTACATCGAATGGCTTGAATGCATCGTCCAGACACAGGTCACCAAGGTAACAAGCTACTCGCGTTTACACATCAATTTCCTCTTCGGTGAACAATGCGTTCTGGTTTGAGGTCGGGATAATCAGACCGCACGTACTCACCGTTTCAGCAGTTGTCTTGTTTTGTTTTCGTTATTAGTCACGTGATGTTGAGCTTCTGGCCTTGAAGCACAGGGCGCAAGAATTCCTTCTCTCTTGGTCGTTCTTCGGTGCGCGGATCATGTACAGCCTCACTTTGAGCGCCTCTAAGGCTTTCGGTAAGCGAGGCTGCAACCTCAAAGTGTAATCAGCGCAGTGTGTCTGATTGACGGACATTATTAATGACGTCAGTCGTTTTCATTGCAGGCTCGTTCCATCTGGTAAGGTTGCTGCTGGATGAGTACATCTTGCTGATTCTTGAATCGCAACTGTCGAAGGAGGAAGAGAACGAACTGCAAGCGAGGCTTGACAAACTGTGGCAGCAAAATGGTAATCCTAATCAGCCCTGCTGGTCTCCTCCGTTATCAGTTGAACCGTTTCGCTGCCTCTCTTGCATCTTCCTGCGTGGCCTCTCTTTCAGGGAGTCAAGATTCAACAGGACTGCGTGTGTCTGTCGTTATCACAAGGACGAAATTCGGCGCACCTTCGCCTGGAAAATTGACGAAAAAGAAGCTACAGCAACAGACGGGCTTAGCTGGAAATTCGAGCAGATCCAAGAAGAAGGGGCGCCGCCATCTTGAAACGAGTAGTTCTATTCACCAAAGCAACGGCGACGCGATAGTCAAGGCTGAGGAATTCACGGCGTGGCAAAGTCACATCGCTGCTTCGGGTGGTATTTACGGCGGTTGCGTGAATGAGGAACATGGGTTGAGCCTTCCTTGCCAGCCGACAGTGCTGACGCCACCGATATCACCCGATGTCAACTGGCACTCGACGTACGGTCGCTTAGCATTGCCCAAGGACAACAACAACAACAACAACAATTGCATCAACAATGACAGGGACGGTGACGTCATTCAAAAGATGAGGCAGCCGTACGTCAATGTGAAGGGCATCGCCAACGACTTGTTCATTGCCAGTAGAGGCGGCATCACCAACCATTGCCACGAGGCTCTCTCTGCGCAAGTGCCGCAACATCATGGCATCGGCTCATCCAATGTGGCCTCTATGGTCGAAGAGCACTTCCGCCATTGTGGTTACGCCATGTTTGACGATGCCTCGATGACCGCTGACCAGCATCACATGCCGATGGAAAGCAATGCGGTGAGCCTCTTAACAATGAGCTACCAACCTCACTTGCAGTAATGGTCACTCATTATGCGTCCTGTGTATAATACAAATAGATGCCACTAATTGGCTATGGAACACTGAGGCCAATCTGATGGCTTTTGACGTGATGTTTCTCCCTTCTAATGTACTTTTGTTTCCTTTGATCTAGATGTTTCCAGATGACGTCATGTTTTACGACCACGAGGGCCACAGCAGCAGCTTTGAGATCGCCACAATGGCCGACGCGATTGCCAGAGACTCAGCCTCGTACTCAGCCATGACCTCGATGTGCTCGTATCCAACGCAAGACGTCTTCTCGTCCACGCTGGCTGCAGGCGCCGTCTACGGCATCGATCATGGCGATTCAAATGTTGGCTACACTTATCCCGTTCTCCCGTCGATCAATAGCCTTCTGGCTGCAGACTGATGACTATGGCAAGCGGATAGCTTAGTGATGTCATGCGCTTAATTCCAGTCCACTTTGCTATGAAGTGTAGCATTACTCTACGCTGCGCATCCAATTCCATTGTCCATAATTTGATTGCTTTCAAACGTCAAAGCTTTGCCAGGAGAACATTTCTAAATCTCCTCTTGGAAATATTTTGGCGATTTTCCCGCCATGCAATTGTAAATCTTTTGATTGTAAACGAGGTTATTAGGCAATCAATTATTATTGTTTTTACTGAATAGTGAATATTGATGATTATATTTAACCACATCCTGTCGTTTGTGCTTCCTGTTTCTTATTTCCGATTACCTTCACTACAGGTATAGCCACACAGGAAGTTAATCATCCTTTAAAATGGTACAGTCCAACCTGTATTAGCGGCCACCTCTATAGAGCAGCCACCTGTGTATAAAGGCCACTCTTCATAGCCCAAAAATGACACTCTCTATAGAAATCAACCTGGACAGAAAGGCCACCTGTCTATAAGGTCATTTTCCTCAGGTCCCAAAGGTGACCGTTATAAACAGGTTTCACTGCAAGCAGCAATCCAGATTCCTAGCACACTGATCAAGGCCAACTTTAAATGCGCATGCGATTTATTACCAAAGCAATGGATGGTCAGTTAGCTGTTTCCATACATCTGCAAAGCACTTTCGTCGCTACGTCCGTGTAAATGTTTTGCAACTCAACCACAATGTTGTGAGATAAAGAATGGAACAGCAAAGCGCGTTGTCAGGAACCAGAATTATTAAAAAAAAGAAAAAAAATCTGCACAATAGTGGATTCAAAGCAAGCAAGCAAATTGCTCAGTGTAAGCTGCATTCTTACTACTATACAGTATGTACAATTGCGTGGCGTGTATCCACACTCTGTCATATTTTGATATGTCGTCACAGACGAATGGCATGCAGTAATGGACAGCAGCAAAACACTAGAAGCACAGCTGCCCAACAGATGTAACCGAACAGCAACAGTTTCGATATCAACGGCTGCAGCCCAGTGCCTACGCCCTCCAATGGGTAGTACTGATATTGAAGGATTGCAAACGAGGGCGTGAACACAACGAGACTAAATATCATTCCAACGAAGATCGAGGCACAACCACGTAAAGTCACAGCAGGACATTCTTTCGTGTAGCTCCAGCGAAAGAAAAATGCTATCCCTTTCCACATGGTCGTTATTAGAATTGTGCCATATAATATGATCATCCACTGTGAACTTGAACCCAAGCTCCGTTTGACGTCATCCTCATCAGAGCAGTGAATGAGAGCACAATACATGCAAGCGAGACCATCTTTGCCTCGTTGCAGTATGACAAGCTCTGCGGCCAATGCTGCGAATGGTGCGTCTTGGACGATCGTCTTCAAGAAACCAATGCTCGTCCGAATGTATAAGGTCAACTTTGCTTTGCTATCGGCAAATTCAGAATCTTTCCTCAAGTTGAAGAGCAGGTAAATCCACAATACAAAGTGGACGACCGTCAATAACACAGCAAACCCAACGGACATCAAAGAGAGGATCAACAGGGCGTCATGGGTAGTGAGTTTGCTGCTTACTTCACTGGATTTCCATTGGGTTTGCTTGCAATTGTAAACTGTCCTAGTCATGTTAAGTAATGTGAAACTGTTGTCCAATTCAAACGAGACCTTGTTCTTCAATTCACCGACGTTGATAAGGAATCCAAATTGGCAAAGGTTACCAACGGCATTGAATAGAAAGGAAATGACAAATTCCAAAGCAAACGCCCTGAAGTATTGCCTTTCGTCTTGAAGCTTCTTTTCCTTCACTTGACGAACCATGATATGAACTCCGTTTCAAACTTCTGCAGGCACGTGGGCGTGTCCATAGATGAAATGCCGGCCAGTGCCCTGCTGCTCACAAGACCAACCACGTGCTGCTATTGACGGTGTGCCACTGGAGCAGCAAGAGAAACGCCCGTCGCGATGAACTCTATCAGAAAGAGAATAGGCATAAGGACATGTGTAGTCGCTTCCGCTTTCGCAAAATCACTGTTATAATCCCCCGTAAGGAAAAATAAACTGATGATAGAGTTCCAATGAAATCGATGTTGTGTGCAACTTTGTTTTCTACTGCTACGTAACTAAATCTATATGCGAGCTTCGCCTTGTAGATATGTCCTATTCGGGTAAATCCTGGCAGCCTTTCCAGTCAGCAAACACCAAACAGAGCCAAAATAACACACAAGGCAACCTGTAAGACAGTAGTCCACTAACCACACGGAGAGAAGCATACCAGCAATTGAAATCCTTCCTCGCGGATTGCCGCTCGACGTATTTCAAGATGAAAGGCAAGAACGCAGACCACGTAACGTCGGCTTCCTTCTGCGATGTAATCTCTGGACGGTCGATCTTCTAATTTTCATTTATTTAAAATGATAATCGTTATGTTGCAATGCTGCGTTTTGTCCTTGACTGCAGTCGTCTGTTTTGTGCTGATGACACAACCAATCGAACGCATACCTGCTGCTGTTTGCAACAAACAATGCCTTCCAGATGCAATGCACTTTGGCATTGGCAGCAATGAATACTCTTTGCGGTGCCGTAGATGACGTCATTTAACCGCATGGCCTCGCTTCTGTCTATTACAGTCCCAGGATGCAATGTGATTCAAAGCAGGATGTAAGGGCTTGGAAACTCCATTGCCCTCGCGTCCCTTATTATAAATACTCCCCCTCAAATCAACAGCGGTCACGCCACAGCAAGCAAACAAAAGAGACTAAATCAGCAACATATAGGCATGGCTCATATTGAAGAACGAAGGACAGATTTGCTGGCCTTCGATGTAATAGCACTAGCAGAAGTACCTTGATTACGGCTTATGGCTTGGCCTCTGAAGGTGAAGCATGCTAACGACATTTGTTGCCTTGGCAACCCAGGGACGAAGTAAGCAACAACAGGACCGTTTATAAGTTAATATATTTAATCAGATCATCCTGTTATTTCATGAACAGCATTAATAACAAGGCATTGTCATCTGATCACAGGCTGCGTTCCCCGTCTGCATTCTATTACTGTCATAGCAATCAGCTTCGACTGAATGCATTAAACACGAGGCTGGTTGCTAATGGCAGAGATCAAGCGTTGATCAACTGATGTAGCTACAGTTTACGATAACGCTGTCATGACAACGCAGCTACTGACGAACGCAGCCTGGTGACGACAACGCCAAACGAACAAACATAATATAACGCATCCTTTGCTGCGTGTCTATCTATACTTTACAATCCAGCACTACTAATTGATTACTAATTTATTATATTTTATGAAATGTAGTGAGCATGGCTTGCAATGATTTATGGATGGATGAGCGACTTCAGATTTGTGATCATATTTGACACGTAGCTTCGTTTCGCCCTTTGCTGTTGACTGCATTCTGCAAGGAGTTTTTCAATGTCCTCCTTGAGGGTGCTTGGCTCTGTTCTAGGCGTGTAGCGACGGTACGGCTGACCAAGATGATTTAAAAGCCATTTAGAGAAGTTCCACGAGACATCATTGTTTCGAATGGGTGTCCACGTGATGTCCGTTCGATTCGCAATCATCCCCATTGGCGACGGACAGCGAGCCTAAGATGAACGTCGAATGATGATAATAATTAAAATATAAATATACATTGAGAAAGAACTCATAAGAACTGCCCGCAAAATCAATCACAAACTGCACAAAATCATATGGCATGCTGTATTACCAACGTAAATACGGGTAGAATTATTGTAATTTGATGATCATCCAATATATCATATTATTATTGTTCAACTCAAGAAGCAATTATGTTTCTTCTTTTAATGATGTTTGCTTTGGATGTCGTTGATGATAGTCTTCTGCTTGCATTTTGATTTATAGTTTAAAACGTTTTTATTTAACTTGGCATTTTAAGCAATAATTTCAAGCTTCCTGCCGGGTTCTACGTTTCGTTGCATAAATGATGTTTGTTATTGATGGCGCAAATTAGATGCCATTGATTTAGCTCATGCAGTCCTCGTGGAGAAGGAATAAGACGTAATCATAGGTAAAAGGAGCAAAATCACATGATGCCTTCAGATTTGTTGACATAACATTATCAATAATAATAACAGGTCTATAATCGGACATACATGTATAATATAGTACTTGTGGCATACAATACAATGTGTACTATTCTTTTAGACAAGTCTTCTAGAGATCCTAAAAGTACTACTCATTTGATTATTTCAACAGCTTCTGCTTGTTCTATTCGCAGAAATACTTTGATGGTTGAAATTATCATAATACGCGGTAATGTTAGTTGAAGATGTTTTAACATGTACCACTATCAATGGATGTACGGCGCGTGATTACTGAACATTCTGAAATGATGATGTTTAAGAGGCCTATTTATCTGGAAGCAACGCAGACATGCCCGCCAAGCTAAGTACTTACATCTTGAAAATCAATCATGCTATTTCTCTTATCATAGTTTGAGGCTTACCTTCAAGAAAGTGAAGATTTGACTCTCATCGGCTCCGTTGACGTTGATTTTGCCAAAGAGAGGGAAATTTGGCTCGAATCCGTAGCCAGGTCGGACGTATTTGATACAGTTCATCAATTCAAAGTTCTCCGCTGGTTCCTGGTAGCCAAATTGGTTGCATGGAAATCCTAAAACCTGGAGGCGGCATGTGTCGCTGCTGCCATTGTTGTTGTTGTTGAGACCGCCGTGGCTCTTCATCAATGCATTCAGTGTTCTGTATTGTGGAGTGTACCCTCAGAAGGACGCTACGTTGAGGGCCAGCACCACGTTGCCTTTGTATTTGTCGAAGGTTATTGTTTTACCATCGAGATCACCAGAGCTAAACTGAAACAAATCACCAGGTCCATCGTGGCAGTCAGAGTATTCAAACGGAACACCATGGCATACGCCCAGCATCAGGACGATGCCAAACAACCCAGAGGGGATGCCTCCCTTCCGACGTGCCATATCTACCAACGGCCGATGGCTGCTGGCTCACAGAATGGAGTTCATCGGCTGGCACGGGTGACTGAATCACAACCGAGTCCACCCGTAGGGTTCGCTGATCACCAGCCATCAATTATTCATAGCCGCAATACTCACGTAACATCGTGAACAAGACCAAGTTGCTACCATGGCAACAGGACACTGCACAACCATAGTATACCAAGATCCCGACCCAACCATGGACCAATAAGAATAGAGGGTCTATGGTTCGGAAGCATGCGCATGTGTCTAGTAGTACCACAGTCGTTGGAGTTCGAAGCTGGACTGAAACAGAGCAGCAGACGCGAAGGGGGCCTGGACATGGGCCTGGAGCAGGAAATGATTCTTCCATTCCTTTGATATTATGATAATTTACACACTGTACAGGCCTAAGCTGAGGAGGGAAAGTGGCCCCTTCTCAATTTACATCTTGATAAATATGGGACATTTCGGCATGATTTCGGTAACAAACATCCGATTAAAATGTTATTTCAAGCTAATCTAGGATTATTTGACTAATGTGACCAGGGTGTATGCCGGAATGCATGGATGGTATGAACTAGAATCAGGCCAATACAAATTGTGAGCTTCAACTGCCTCAAATATCAAAAACTTGGACTGTACAATGATCGGGACACAAACAAACGGTGAATAATGTCGGTTGTTCTGGTTCACGATGCCAGTTTCTTGGATGCCGGTCCAATATAACATGCACGATGTCATTGCAATCTATGGGTAAGCCTCAAATATGTCACATTTTGATCATCTGATAAACATTTTTAAATAAGAATCAACGCAGTTGAAATTTTCACTGAAGTTGAATGAAGCTTGAGCTTCAGCACTTCATGGAGCTGCTTTCCAAGCGATTTCAAAAGAATTAATCTCGTGCCGTAAAACATCCCAGCCAGATCATTCCAGCACGTTTTACAACATCCTCTGTGGAAGAACAAGAATGGTTCTTCCGGGATAGCTATGGTCGGTGTTCGTAATACAGTAGCGGTTATCTTTGAAGGCCTTTCTTTCCGTATTCTTCCCCTTCTCTCAATTCCATTTTATGGCTTCCTGAAACGAAGACAAAAGAACTGCAAAAGTGGAATAGTTTCCATGGCGACATACGAAGCTCCTCTCTTATTAGAACCCAGGCCTGCATTCTTAGCAGCTGCTTTTGAGTAATGGCATCTTGCCTTCTCCCAATCTCCCTCTTCAGATGAAAACTCATGATTTATTTACAAGCAAACGCGGTGAATTGCCGGCGATTATTGCTTCTTATCCGCTGCAATTTCGTGGCTAGTGTTTACTGTTGGCTTTCATCCTATTTTACTAACACAATAGCATTGTTCAGCCGCAACACTTCCTTCATTTGGCTTCCCCAAAAGAGACTTCAGTGTTTTGTTGCTCATCCATGCGCGA
Organism: Calvadosia cruxmelitensis; assembly: GCA_900245855.1. NCBI lineage: Eukaryota > Metazoa > Cnidaria > Staurozoa > Stauromedusae > Kishinouyeidae > Calvadosia > Calvadosia cruxmelitensis. Next base: position 21,541 of record OFHS01000021.1, on the reverse strand, counting down.
ACCCTACGTGTTGCACGAAAAAGACAGAACGCTAAATCATGGCTTCAAGTAGGGAAAAATCAGACAAGGTGAGAATTAACTTGAATATCCTTGCTGTAAATGTTGAGTTCTTGTCGCGAGACTGCCATGAACTTCTGTGTATTCTGTACGCCTTTCGCTGTTACTTGTCTCTGATATGTGTTTCTTCGCGGCCGGTAAAAGTATTATTGCAGATGCCGTGCTGAGCCCATTCAAAGGCCGTGGCTTGCAATTTATTGTCACTCAAATGCTGAAGGGCTTCTGTTGCTCGTTCTCGCCAACCGTTTATCTCTGGCCAACGTGGACTGACAGTTTCGTTGATTTTTAATTATTTTTATGCTCTCGTTGTGGACTTTCAAGTTCCCCTTGGTAGAGCCAAGCGATTACAACAGTTTGTGTCGGGGCTTGGAAACGCACTGTTGATTGATAAAATCAATCCGAAACCTCCTTGGCGAAAACCAGGGGTGCATGCAGGACTTGAAATTCCAAGTCAACAAATCTGAAGTGAAGGCATCCGGCAAATTCTTTGAAAATAACAGGCCACAAGGGCCTCGTAAAAGGCATTTCCAGACTGTTTTCTGTTCAACAGACGGGCATTATATATTTCCTTTGCAAGAGAACAGCGAATTAAGAAGTACAGCGGCTGCAGATTGGACCAGTAGCATACCAATCTCAATACACATCTGTCGCTTGTATGTCAAAATTCTCAATGTATGGATCAAAGAATTATCCCCAAGGAGTGCCACGGATGCAGAGCTGTAAGCCTGTGATCTAGAGCAAAAAGAACACCATCTTGTTATATTTATAGTTCAATTCATTGCTAGGTCTGATACGTGATTGTTTTACGAGAAACTTCATCTGGACTGTTGAACAGCAAATTTCAAACAAATGGTGATGGAAATGATAATAGAATTCAGATACAGGCGGAGTGAAATAACAATACAGTCAAATCTGTATTAGTGGCCACCTCTATAGAGCAGCCACCTGTGTATAAAGGCCACTCTTCGCAATCGCAACCCTTAAATAAAACTTTCTATAGAAATCAACCTGGACAGAAAAGCCACCTGTCTATAAATATCATTTTACTCAGGTCCCAAAGGTTACCATTATAGACAGGTTTCACTGTAAAACATATTACATGATCACATCACCAGGAATATCTCATAAGGACATGTGCTTGTTTGTTCGCAGTGTTCTAATATTTTACAGAAATGTTACTATAAGACAGATATTAAAATTGTAGTATTTATGAGATAGAAAGAAGGCAAGTGAAAGGGAACAAAAGCGGAAATAACAAAAGCAATTAAAGGAAAATGAGAGAATATTAATTGTCAAAGAACAATAATGTAAAGGTTTCAATTAGTTAGGCCTACACATGTAGCAGTTTATCAATTATCAAAGGCATTACCGCAGGGAAAAGAGGCCTCTAGGAAGACCGGCGAGATCTTTGGAAAAGGACATCATGGAAGGGTGGGGAAAAGCATGCGGGAAGCCACACAAATGGCTGAAGATCATAGTCCATCGTGCTCTGCTATTGGTCACAGCAACTGACTGTGAGGCACCTGAACTGAGAGAGAGAGTAGCAGTTTCTGACAGTACAGAGATGATAGTGACCATTGAAAATATCATGTTCAAGTTTTTTGACAAAAGAGGAAACTTGAATTCCACTTTCCTTGCTGATGTATTTCACTGAAGACCGACCTTGCTAGCATGTACTTGTGGCAGCCATGCATCCACTCAGTAGCCCCAGGTAGAGCTTGAAGATTGGGCCACAGACTTTCTATCTCAGTTATTTGTGGAGTTCTGGAACTGACTTGTAGTTTGTTTGTCTGCTGCAATAACTATTTGAGATCATCATTGAGTCCCCAGTAGCGGAAAGGTGGACTCTTGACTGGGACTAACGCGCGAGTCAATTACACGGAGTAGCTGTTATTAATGGTGTCAGAAAAATTGTGTTTTGTCATGGAATGGATAATTGAATAATTACGCGGTGTGGGCTTACACAAATGTTAGTAACATATATTCTGCATTATTTATATATATATTGCATGAATTAGATTGTACTTCATGACATGATAATATGCTGTTGCTTTTGCAAGTATTTCTGCTAGATGGAAATGTAAAACAAAACCCTTATTAATTTCCTTCAAAATCTTCCATCATTCTATTCGACGCAGGGACCACTCCTCATGCGATTGTATAGATATCACCCTGTACGCAACGGCCACCTGTTCCTGCGACCATCAAAGCAGCTACTGTAAGACAGCTGTAGTCACTTGAATAATTAGATGGCTTTCCTTTTCTTGGAGCCACAAGTAGTTCTAAAGACACAGCAGGGTGCACTGGCAGATGTCTGCCCTTATTCTTTCACGTTTCTTCGGCGGGATTGGGTCGAGAGGGGGGGGGGGCATGAAGTGACTCCGATTTTCCTTTGTTTGTCACTGTTTAAACATTACATCTCGTAAGCGCATTGGTTTCTACTTCGCCCCGCCTGGTTTCTATTCTACAGGGTCATAGTACTGTACTTGCCCACACTTGCTGGTTGTTATGGTGATCAGCGACGTCAATGATGTGTTTTCATCATGATTTTTAACTTCACTTCCTGATTCATTAGTCTGTCATGTGACTTCCCTTCGCTTTGCCTTTGACCCCCGTCGGTGTGATGGAAGCATGTAACTATAATAACAAACCATCGTTGCCTCCAAAGACGTGCACGACCGATTGAAACGAACATAATTTTGCCAACACATCGTCGTCAGGCTATTGTTTCCGTTTTGTCCAAGGCCTGTTGTCCCTTGGTGGTGTTTTGTCGTCAGTCGCGCCCTTAGCAACCATCATGCCACGGCTGGATTCATCATCTCGTTAATTAACAATCATGATGGCAGCTGGTGATGTCAGCCCATGACACATGTCACTAGAAGAACTTGGTCTGGTAAGACACTCTTCGAGCGGATCGCCCTGTCTCCTGTGTTAGTCCAGCTAAGACGTCCATGACACGTGGTTTGTTTCTTTCGCTTACAAATCGAAGACTGATCCTACATGATCGACGCGATTTGGATGTTGGGAAGGAACTGATCTCCACTCGTTTCCATTGGCTCACATTCGCAAATCGAATTGCGGAGAGGAGTGCACGGCCACCGCCCAATCTGTTGGTAAAAGAGGAGCTGTCTAGTGCGCTTGAGAAGGAAATCGTTGCCTGAGACAATGTTCCTATCCGTATGTTATAGCAGTTGTTCTCTTCGTCATTTATTTGGTGGCGTTCTGCCGTGCGTTCAGCTGCCTCATGGCGTATTCATGATCACACAGTCTTCTCTCTTCTTAGCGCATTTCAATCATTTTAAACCGTCAAATTTGTTCTTCTGCTAGGATCAGTGCAAATCGACCAACATCTTCAAGCAGAAGGGTCATGTGACCAGGTCCAAGCGAGGTCAGGTGATTGGTGGTAGTAATGGCTTCCGAGGCTGCACTGTCTGGCTCACCGGTGAGTATTTTGTCTGTTCCATTGGTCGGTCTCGGCTGTTGGCTATCTGCGTGCGTCGTCCTTTGATCGTCTTACGTCTGTCTGTAGGTCTGTCTGGTGCTGGTAAGACGACTATCAGCTTTGCTCTGGAGGAGTACCTCTGCCTGCGCGGCATTCCTGCCTACGGTCTTGACGGCGATAACGTGAGGCACGGCCTCAACAGGGACCTGGGTTTCTCGCCCAAGGAGAGAGAGGAAAACATCCGTCGCGTCAGTCAAGTAGCCAAGCTGTTTGCTGACGCAGGCATCATTTGCCTGACCAGCTTCATCAGTCCATACAGGAAGGTCAGCCCCAGGCCCCAGATAGGTCGCTGGACGCATGCTTAACGATGATGTCACGAAGCATCTATCTAAGGTTGTCTTGTCTCGTTTCTAGGACAGAGATAAAGCCAGGACCATCCACAGCGAGTCTGAGCTGCCCTTCTTCGAATGCTACGTCAACACATCGGTGGACATTTGCGAGCAGCGTGACGTCAAAGGTCTATACAAGAAGGCCAGGGCTGGACTCATCAAAGGTACTGCAGTGCTTTCCGTCCAAGCGCCCTGTATGCTTCATGATATGTACAATAGTCTCACTGTTATTGTCGTGTTCTCTGCCTTCCTATTCAAGGTTTTACGGGGGTCGATGCCGCTTATGAGCCTCCCAATGAACCAGACCTCGTTCTGAAGGCTGGCGAACAGTCGGTGGACGAATGCGTGCAGGAGATCGTCAAGATGCTACAGAAGAGAGTGAGCTGATTTCTGTGCCGTAGCTGCCTCAATTGCCGCTGCCGTAACTACAACGTCGCTTATTTTGATGTTGTTGTTGCTGTTGGTGACGTAGGGTATTGTTCCTGTCACGGCCATCAACGAAGTCCAAGAGCTGTTCGTTGCCCCTGAGGACGCGAAAGCGCTCCGAGAGAAGGCCCAGTCCTATCCTGCGCTGGAGTTGACGAAGGTAAGTGCTGGATTCTTGAGGTTGCTAGCGCCATCATCTTGTCTGCGGGTGTCTCAATTGACCAATATGGCTGTCGTTGCAGTTGAACACGCAATGGCTTCAGGTACTGGCCGAGGGATGGGCGTCGCCGCTACGTGGCTTCATGAGGGAAAGAGAATACCTACAAACACTGCACTTCAACTGCCTGCAAGACGGTACAGTACCAGTCGCCTGTCTGTCTCTCGGTCGGTCTGTCTGTTTGTTTGTTTGTGATGATTGTCAACTGTGTTGTTTCTGGATTTAGCCGACGACATCAATCAGTCCGTACCGATTGTGTTGCCATTGACGACAGCAGAGAAGGACCGTCTGGCCTCTTCTTCGCGCATCTCTCTTGTGTACGAGGGCAAGTGCCTGGCCGTGTTGAATGACCCTGAGTTCTACGAGCATCGGAAAGAAGAGCGCTGTTCGAGGCAATTCGGACTAGATAACGTCAATCATCCGTACATCAAGATGATCCATGAGTCTGGTGATTGGTTAGTTGGTGGCGAATTGGACGTACTTGAGCCAATCAAATGGCACGACGGCCTCGACAACTACCGGCGCACGCCCAATCAGCTCAGGCAAGAGTTCCACGCGCGCGATGCTGACGCCGTCTTTGCTTTTCAGTTGAGGAACCCTGTGCACAACGGTCACGCCCTGTTGATGAAGGTATTGGTCAATTGATTAGTGTTACGCTTCTAATGTTGATCTGGCTCTGGGTCTGCTGTTTTGCATTGCTGCCATTTTGCTCACAAACATTTGTTTGCCTCGTTCAGGACACCCATCGTCGCCTTCTGGAGCGAGGCTACAAGCGCCCTGTTCTCCTTCTGCATCCGCTGGGTGGTTACACCAAAGACGACGATGTCCCGCTGTCAGTGCGCATACAACAGCACTTGGCCGTACTTGACGAGGGCGTCCTGGACAAGGACAACACCGTGTTGGCCATCTTCCCATCGCCCATGATGTACGCAGGACCGACAGAGGTAAGATCCCTCCTATAAGTCATGTGTCCTGGAAACACCAAACTCACTCAGCTGCAGTCATCTTTTCTGTTGGTTTCTCTGTTTGCGTCTTGACATTGATCTTTGTTTTGTGACTCAGGTGCAGTGGCACTGCAAGGCACGCATCGCTGCTGGTGCCACTTTCTACATCGTGGGACGCGATCCAGCCGGCATCCCTCACCCCGATCCCCCCAAGAGGGACCTCTACAATGCAACGCACGGCGGCAAGGTAGGCACCAGATGGAGACGACTGTGCGTTGGCCACACCCAATCCCATGCGTCATCGTGATTATACTCAGTGTGGCTTTGGGTGGTCGCATGGGCGTTTGGGGGCTAAAGTGGCTCGATCAATGTTTGTTTAACTTGCGGTCTGGTGTCTTGAGATGGCGTGGGCGGTATGGCATGGTCTCCTGATTGCGTCACTTGGATGTTGAGTGACATCCGTGGGTTGTTTTTGCCATGCAGGTTCTCACCATGGCCCCTGGCCTCACTCACCTCGAAGTTGTACCATTCCGCGTCGCAGCGTACAACACCAAAAACAAACAAATGGAATTCTACGATCCGGAACGCAAGGACGACTTCGATTTCATCTCTGGTACGCGCATGCGCACCCTGGCACGAAATGGGGAGCTCCCTCCGCAGGGGTTTATGGCCCCCACTGCCTGGGACGTGTTAGCCAATTTTTACAAGAAAGTAGGAAAAGACTGAGAAGGGCCGTTGTAAATGAAATGCATTGTGATCTGAGACTGGCCCAAGTGACTTACTGTATGGCCTGCGTCTGATTCTGGCTGATGGTCATTCGACTTGCAAGGACTTATGGCTTCCAATGAAGCATGGTATTTAATAGAGAATTGAATGGATGATTGCTTGGTTGCCTTCCCTTGTCTCTCACTTTGCTGGGTGGGCTTCACGGAAGACTGGTGACTAGCACCAGGGGGCGTGGGGACGAGATTCATCCGTGACAGTCGCGTAATGCTTCCAATCAAGTGATGGCTTCACTGTGACTAAGAAATTGCTGCCTCTGCGTTAATGACGTTATTCCATTATCAATCGTTCTAATAATAGTAGCTGTTGTTGATCGAAACACTTTCATTGGCTCGTTGGTTTGTTTGTGCTGATGTCGGCTGTCGTTATGGCTACTGTCCGATCGGTCACAACAACGACATTCTATTTCAAGATGGTTATTTGTCAAGCGAATCTCTCGATGATCAATCTAAGCCATTGAAAGTGATACTAAGTCAAGCCCATTCCAACTACCAGAGGGCTGATGTTGTATAGCGTACTTGATTACCCACAACAGCAGACCAGAGAATCACTCTCAATGACAGGCCGATACTCATGTTTGCCCTTTGAGAATGCTTCCTATGTCGCAACTGCAACGACCTTGTTGCGAAAGCCTAGAAATCTTTACAAGAAGCCGTTTGTCACCACCAGCCGCAAAGCAGCGGAAAGAACGAGAACTGTACCCCCTGGTCTATTTTCTATGCTTAATATCTTATCTCAATGACTACTAAATATTGTTAAAAATAAGTTGGACCGTGATGCGAGCAGAGACGGGGGTTAACGCAAGCAGAAGCAGAGGACACAACGACAGCTAATCAATTCATTTATTTATTTCGCTTTTGCAACGCGACAGTTGATCATCCTTCTTCTATTAATAATTCTTCAGTATTTATTGATATTGTTTCTTCCTGCGATGCGCCATGCTGCTTAAAGCAAACTGGCACGTGAAGACCTCTCGATGGAATCATATGGTTTCTGTTCCATGTACCATGAGCCAGCCATTAGCGGCTGTCTGTTTTCATTAAAGACTGCCCATGACATTTCTCAGCTGCAAGACACTCCTCGACACAGCAGCCGTTTGCTGCGAAGCGAATACAAGACATCGTTGATATTGTTCGATTTGCTGCATCGTGTGTCCGCATTATTAGCACTGCCAAGCTGATTGTATATTGGAGATCCGTTGCTCATTGTCAGGCCTAATTTGTTTCTACCGCAGTTCTCTATTTCGAGCCCCGTCGACGTGCTTTTGATCGCTGGCGGATGGGGCACTCGCGTCCTGGTGAGGTGAGCCAGCTGCTGCCGCTCGAAGTCCTTCTTCATCTCGTCCCAATCCTCGTAGCTGCAGTCTCCTTCAGATTTGCAATCCAAATCGCCTTTCATTCCCTTTGCGTATTCATCAACGCCCTTCCACGATGGAAATTGGCGGGAAAGTCGGCGATGACGCTTGTGCTGGTCGTTGAGAAGTTGAACCTCTTGCATCGTGGCAGGCATAGAGCACCTTCTTGGGGATTGCTTGCACGCGTCCTCCGTTGGTAGTTGGAGGGAGTGAGCTCGCTGCCGTTGGCCGTGTCCCGGGCTGGCACCAGGCGGCACGAGATGGTTGCCAGAGTACTTGCGACCGAGCATACGCTTGATGGTCGTTTCTCCGTGGCTGTGATTCAGTTCATCGACGTCCTCTCTCTCACTGGTCGTCATCCGCTTCTCGAAGTCCAACATGGCCGCTTGCTGTTCATTAGTGCATCGAGTCGAAAGTGCAATCACGCTCTCCATACTTGGTGCGCTGCTCTGCTGCATGGCGATGGTAATATGATGGAAGCGAGTGGACCAAGCCGTTTATATACCCGCAGAGCAATACCAACGCAATTACGAACAGCCAATCAGCGAACAGAATACCACGGTGCAAAGCGCACCGTTAACGAGGGACAGCTTTCTTTCCCGCAAACAACCCAAATCTGACGTCATGACCACCCGAGTGTACCCACCAGAGCTCAACGGGTCCAATAATTGCCATGGAGACCGTTCCTCTCTTAGCTGCCGAACAAGGAGCAGCTCGATGTTTGCCACACACGGCGCAAAGTGCCACCGCTGACCCTCTTCACGGAAGTGCTCTTTCGCACATGCGCTGTTAAATCACTAGCAACACATTGGCCAATGCATGATGGGTATAGCTGAGAGAGAAGCTACTTCTCAGTCTACGAAACACCAAGCAACGCCGTTCGCAAGCAAATTGTTTCATCGTCCGTCTGCCATACAATCTACCATGCCGCAATCATCAGGTCGATGGATACAACTTTAGCAATCGAAACGACGATTAGCGAAACTGTTGGACAGGAACCCAACCGGCGGGCAGCAATTAACGATGCGTGATTGCTTGATCGATCAGGGAGGAGCTCCCCTTCGACCCAGATCAATGTCATTTCCGATAGCATTTCACGACACTACGCCATTTTAATCGCTCGCCCTCATACCAGCTGATACAGATCTCACTGTGACGTCACAGGTGATTGTGTTGCTTGTAGTAGTGGCCTTCGTTCTGCAGGGGGCAGTACTATCGAATGTTAACAGGAATTGGTTGAAATCAGATCTAGTCTAGATGCTTATCAGTTGGGATTCCAATTGCTGCCCTTCGATGGCACGTTAGATGCCGATGGATTCCATCTGAGTCAGTGCATGCGACCAATGCGATCAGCCCCAGGCATTCATTAGGAGTGCTGACTTCAAGCATCCCATTAGTCCATACACATTGACCCTCAATTAACTCACTTGCTTCCTTCGTGCAAACTACTATAAATGATCATTTGTTTAAATGCGCATGAATGCATTTCAAAGTGATTAGTCGGATATTACTTAAATCGTATTTTTAGGTGAAATCGAAACTCGATCATCCTTCGAATATAAATAAGAAGGAAGGCGCTTACTATCTTGCGATTCGCAGAAGAGATGGCCAACATCCTGGAGTAGCGAAGGAATGACCCAAAATGGAAACTTTAATTTAGCAATCCATCTAAGCAATTACCAAATTAATCAATATCAAAGGCCGCAATCACCAATTAAGAGGCTTGAAGTGGATTTAATTCCGCCTCGCACTCATGAATATTACGATATCGCACGAGGAATGTCCAACCAGGCAATTAGATATACCGTCCCAGCAATTACCTGGCACTTATGAATGCGAATAAGCATTTACCGATTAAGAGCTAGAAGACTCCTCTAGCGCAGACCGTCGTCAATCTGTTTAGTACTCCACACTATCACACACCGTAGATTATACGTAAACCGGATTGAATTTCAGTGTTCGTGATAAGGGAACTATTAAAATGTCACCCCAGAGTCTCTATTTATCCCGATCGAGAAAGTGCAGTCCCACGACATAGAGGCTCGTACGGTCACATGTAGCAACGAGTCTAAGTTGCGACCTCCACAGGAAAGACGAGGCTAATCTCGTTCTGCGACGTGAGATTAGAGTTGGTCCATGAGCGCATCGAGGTCGAGCGACGGCGTGATGGATTTGCGTGAGTTTGTTCGCCTGCTGGTCGACGTAGGCTCACTGCAAACGGAACAACGGAGGGATACTCAGACATACAAAAGCAACAGCAACAACAACAATTTGCAAATAGTCTTCACAAACGCAGTTTCGTTTAGTGCCTGTCTCGCTATTTCGTACGGAGACTTGAATAATTTGAATAATGCTGCTCAGCATTACTCTAAAAGTGTTGGAAATGACAGCCTGGATCCAGTCACTGGAATTCGATGGCTAACAGAAATCTGCTGATCTCAAATCATCTCGTAAACTTTCGTATTCAGGATTGATGAGTTGCAGCCATCTTGAATGTCTACCGCAACAGAAGTTGCAGCTGACATGTGCTACGTCATGCACGATCCACGCAGCCATCGCAAACATCTAAGTTGATAAATCATATCAAACTATTTATAAATTACAAGCTTCTGTGCCTTCCGAAGCATTCTTGCGGAAATGTTCTTTAAAAGGGCTTTTATTTGTCGCATTCTATGGAAACACGGACAGCGAATGCTACCCACAATGCACCGATTTTTCTCTTTAGACAACTTCCGCCGTCTTTCTATCGCATGCAGCATTGAGTACCCTCCGTCATGAGATTCGCCTGTCAAACACGTTGCGCGTTTCCGGCATTAGTCACTCGAGTCTTGTGACAATCTTAAAGTCCTTTACATTATATGCACTGCATCGAAGCAATGAGGAACAAGATATCAAGGCGTCTCATTCATTTTTTGCAGTTCGAGCCCATTCTTCATCACGATGAAGAGCACTTTGCCATAACAACTGATAGAATCATAGCTTTTTTTGGGGGGGGGGGAGAGG